>CM062817.1:175686732-175861732 GCA_031772625.1 Pinus tabuliformis
AATTTTTTATCAAACAAATAAAAATAAATAAATAAATTCTAATTGGACACTGGAAGGAGGTGGCACAACATTTCATCATCGGCCTGATAAAATAATAAATATAAGCTAATCAACAACCATTTATTAGCATAATGTCTAACCATTGTAACAAAGTATAAACTAATATAAAATTGTCATACTATTTAAATATTTTGGTGTCATGTTTCTTGAACATTCTTTTTCCTTGGATGCTTCCTTTGAATTCTCACTATCTTCATAGTCTATGGTTTCTATAATAATAAATAAATAAATAAATAAGTAAAAAATTATTAACATAGTTTCGAATTATTGAAGAAAGTATGAATTTATAAATACTATAGCTAATCGCATCATTGTATGTGTAACAAAAATGAACAAGAACAATAACAAGTGTAGAACTCACAATAATATCTAATCATGGTGTTGATTAGAAAAAGGGAACCCCCAAATAATTTATTATGTTCCTTTAATCGTGACTATAGGCAAGTCATCACCTACTAGCTTTCCTTCTAGCACGAGCATAAACACATTTCCAAAAAACATTACATTGTGAATAAATAAATAAAACTGTAGAGACTACAACAACATCATATTTACAGATAATTTATCTTTTATAGTCATGTATATTCTTAGCTTGCTTTAGAAACCATAAAATCAAAACACAATGAAAGAACATTAACATGGCAATTATTAGATTTTCTTCTAGATCTTCGTCTAGCACAAATAAAAAACACATAACAACATTTCAAGGTGAAAGAAATAGAGAATGTGATAGAATTACTTCTAGCAGAAAGACAAGCATATTGCCAACACAAATGTTGCAAAGAAAAAGAAATATTTGTATCCTAGATTTCTTTTTATCACAAACACATGGATATTGCCAATAAAAACATTGTATGGTGAAATAAATCTAGCACATGCTAGAATTATTTTGAGCACGAACACATGCATATTTCCAAGAAAAACATTGCAAACCGAAAGAAATCTAGCACAAACACAAGCACATTGTCATTAAAAATATTGCCAAGGCAATGGAAATGTAACACATGCTAGACTCCCTTCTATCGCATAAAAGAAGATTGCCAACAACAACATTGCTAAATTTCCTTCTATCACAAACACAAAAACATTGTCAATAAAAACATTACAATAATAATCTTTCTTGAGACATCTCCATGCTTATGTAATTTGACATTGCCTTTTAGAGACAATGAGGTTTTAGTCCATGCCTACATAAACTATTGTTACAATATAAAAAATGTAACCCTAAAATGATTAGAAGGCCCTTCATATGGAATATGTGGCCTAAGAATGGGATATGGTACAAACATAAGCATGTTTCCAACAACAACATTGCATTGTGAAAAAAAACATTCTATATTACCCTCTATCACAAACACAAGCACATTGCCAATAAAAACATTGCAAAGTGAAATAAATATATCGTAAGTTAAATTTCATTTTAGCATAAAAACAAACACATAACAACATTGTAAGGTGAAATAAATCTAGCATGTGCTAGAATTACTTTTAGCAAAAATACAAACATGTTTCCAACGACAATATTGCAAAGAAAATTAAATGTAGGACATGCTAGATTTATTTCTAATACAAACACAAGCACATTGCCAATAAAACATTAGAAAGGGACATAAATTTAAGCATTGCACTCTTCCTTCTGGAGGACAAAAAAAAGAAAAACTCATATCAGCATTGGTAGGTGAAAGAAATCTAACATGTGCTAGATTTGCTTCTAGCACAAACACAAATATGTTGTGAACAACATCATTACAGCAGGGTAAAGGAAAATCTAACACATGTTATATTTCCTTCTAGCACAAACCTAAGTAAATAACATTATTATATGGCTAAATAAACCTAATACATGTTGGATTTACTTCTAGCACAAACACGGACATATTACCAATAACATAATTGTAAGGCAAAAAGAATCTAGTACCCACAAGATTTTCTTCCAAAACAAAAACACATTGCGAATAATAACATTGTAAGATGAAAGAAATCTAATGTGTGCTATATTTCATTCTATCATAAACACAAGAACGTAACAACATTGCAAGGTCTCATAAATCTACTATGTGCTAGATTTACTTCTATCACAAACACAAGCATATTGTCAACAACAACACTGCAAGAAAAAAAGAGATCTAGCGCAAGCTAAATTTCCTTCTAGCATAGACAAAAGCATATTGCAAAATAAAAATATGCAAGACAACATTTGATTTCCTTCTAGCACAAATAACTATATTGTCAAAAATAATATTGCATTGTGAAAAAAATATAACACGTACTAGATTTCCTTCTAGTGCAAATTCACAAACATATTGCCAACAACAACATTACTAGACAAAACAAATCTAACACATGTTAGATTTCCTCCTATCAAAAACACAAGCACCTTGCAAATAAAAACATTACAAGGTGAAAGAAATATAATGCATACTATATTTCCTTCTAATGCAAACATAATCACATAACAACATTGTAGGGTGAGAGGTGAGCGAGAATGGAGCTAGGGTTTACTCTGCGTGCAAACGGATCTCAGGTTTCGACAGCCACTTTTGGCTGCTTGGCGAGCCCGAAGAACAGACACGAAGACCCCTGTGCAAGGAAGAAAGGACTGGGCCGGGCATGTGCGGCACTCCTCTCGACTTACCCAGCGAGCTCCCTACGGACTACCCCCCGAGGTCATCCTCATGCAGCCGCTCATTGTCCCAGATGATTCCGGCTCCCCGACGACTATGGCAGACATCAAAAACTGGGCAGCTTCGAACACAGGAGATGGATTTTGATGGGGTTCTGCTTTTCGATTACACAGACAGACAGGCTCGCGGCCTTCTCTTGCCCGAGGCTGACTGCAAGGGTTTCTGCGGCGGCCACAGGGTGAATTTAGCGCTCCTTTCGCCCTCCAAAAGATTAACGCCCCTGAGTTCTCTGCAGCGGCAAGGGGATTGAACCATTGTGGGCTCCCCAAGAAGCTACAGGACAACCTTTATTGGGATGAAGGGTTTTTGGCATACCCCTGCTCGGTTAGGCCCAAGACACTCTGTTCGGTCCAACTCTTGGCGAAGATCGACCCTCACCATCCTGCACGAATAGTCTCTACCTTTAAAGGTGAAGCTGCCTCCTCGCACCCGAAGGATCAGTCGGGACCTGTGAACCAGGTAAGCCCATTCTGTTTTCAAATTTTTTTAAAAACTCCAGATGGGGTTTCAGGCATACTTTGGGTCAAAAACACAGACACAGTTCTAGACCTGAAACAACGCATCATGTCGAAATTCAGATACCCTGGCCATTCACAGAGCTTGATTTTTGAAGGAAAAATACTACAAGACCAACAATCCTTGTCGTTGTATCATATTCATGTTGATTCCACCATCATTCTAAACCTAAGAATGCACGGGGGGGCTGCATCCAAGGGTAGAACAGGGCTGGGAGGCAGCACACAGTTAGGTTCAGGATCAAAACAGAAGCAAGCACATGAGGGTCTATCATTCAAGAACATTCTACAGGGAAAAAGAAAGCCCCTGAACCATCCAAACAGGCAGGAAACACTCCAAACCCCTATATAGTGAAGCAGCTGAATTACAACCCAGAATTAAATATTGATTTGCCAGAATCTGATGAGCAATGTGCCTCCCTTGAATCTCTAGCAATTATTTGTCGATTTAATTGTTTCTGGCCAAAACCAGTAGAGCTCTTCCATTGGATTTTAACAAACTGGTCATTAGAATGCGACATCCACCTCTGCTCCAAAGGATTCTTTGTTGTAAAATTCCCATCCCCTGAAGCTAGAGACAAGATTCTGCAGGAAGGACCATGGTTCTGGGGTTCAATCGGCCTGTTTACCACTCCCTGGTTCCCCGACTTCGACGCAAACACCATGGTCGTCTCCAAAATGCCAGTCTGGGTCCGAATGCACAACCTCCCCCTTCATTTCTATGAGGACAGAGTTCTGGCTGATATAGGCAACGGCCTTGGACAGTTCATAAAAAGGACTCCCAAATAATAGAGGAAAGGATTTTCACCTACGCATGCACAAGTGTAGAGGTAGACCTCAGCAAAGGACTTTTGGACAACATCCATTAATTCACAATAAGCGAATTTGGACACAGAACTTGGATTATGAGAACACAGCTTTTAGATGCAGGAATTGTAGACAAACAGGGCATTTACACAACATGTGTCCAGAAGCCAAAAAGGACACTAGAAGGAAAAAGAATCTCGGGAAAAAACCCAAAGGTTGGCAATACCCCCTGCCTGAAATTGAAAAGGAGGATGAAGCTCTGGATGAACCATCCCCACAAGAGGAAAGTCAGAATCCAATGGAACCTGTTACACAAGGGGGATCTCCACAAGACTAATCAGATGCCAAGAACCACAGGGTGCAAGCCGACTTGATCCCTGACGAGGGGGACATCAGTGGGAATAGGAGCAACCACACATCAGATAACTCAGACTCTGACAAGGACATCGCCAAATTGGAGGCAGGAAACCATCTTGCTCTTGTCTCTTCGACGCCATCCCAAGGGGAATGGCGCAGGTAGAGAAAAAGAAGGGGCGAAAAGCTTAGCTTCCCCCACCATGTATTTTTATCTTGTTTCTTCTACTTATCTCTTGCCTATCATTTGGTCTCTGACTTGATGATGCGGTTTCTAGCCAGTACAACATGTAATTTTGTTATTTATTAATCAAAATTACGCTCTTTTTTTCTGGAAAAAAACATTGTAGGGTGAGAAAAAATTCCAATATATTTACTTCTAAAACAAACATATAAATATTTCCAATGACAACATTACAAGACAAAACATATCTAGCACAAGCTAGGTTTCATTTTCGCCCAAAGAAAAACATATTAGCAATAACAACATTGCAAGGTAAAAAAAATCTAACATGTGTTAGATTTCCTTTTAGCGCAAACACAAGCACATAGCAACATTGTAGAGTGAGAAATCTAGCATGTGTTAGATTTATGTCTACAACAAATACAAGCACGTTGCTAACAACAACATTGTAGAGTATAAAAAATCTAGCCTATGCTAAATTTTCTTCCAACACAAACACAAGCACATTTCAATTTGATAGAAATCTAACATATGCTATATTTTATTCTAGCACAAACACAAGCACATGAAAACATTGTAGGACTAAAGAAGTCTAGTGCATGCTGGATTCATTCTATCACAAACACAAGTAGATTGCAAGCTAAAGGAAACAAAACACATGCTAAATTCCTTCTAGCACAAGCAACCATATTTCCAACAGTAACATTTCATTGTAAAATAAATCTAGTGCATGCAAGATTTCCTTCTAGCCCAAAGATAAACACATTGCCAATAACAACATTGCCAGGTGAAAGAAATCTAATGTGTTTTAGATTTCCTTCTTGTATAAACACAAGCAGACAAAAACATTGTAACGTGAAAGAATTATAGCACATGATAGATTTACTTCTAACACAAACACAACCATGTTGACAACAACAACATTACAGGGCAAGGAAATCTAGCGCATGCTACATTTCTTTCTAACACACAAAAGCACATCACAGGATGAAACAAATCTCCTGTGCTAGATTTCCTTCTAGCACAAACAAAGGAACATAACAACATTGTCCCTAGGGTTAAAGAAATATAACACACACTAAATTTAGTTCTAGCACAAAATGAAGTATATTGTCAATAACAACATTGCAATAAAGAAATCTAACATGTGCTAAATTTCCTTCTAACGCAATCACATGTAAAATTCTAATAACATTGCAAGGTCAAAGAATTCTATCATGTTTCTTTCTAGCACAAACAACCAAATTTCAAACCACAACATTGCATTTTGAAAGAAACATAGTGTGTGCTAAATTTCCTTCTAGCTCAAACACAAGCACATAAAAACAACGTAAGGTGAAAAAAATCTAACATGTGTTATATTTAATTTTAGCAGAAATACAAGTATATTGCCAACAACAACATTATCAAGCAAAGGAAATCTAACACATGCTAGATTTCATTCTATAATAAACTCAAGTGTATTCCTAATAACAACATTGTAAGATGAAACAAATCTAACAAGTGTTAGATTTCCTTTAGCACAAATAATAACATAACAACATTATAGCTTCAAACATATCTAGTGCTTGTTAGACTACTTCTAACATAAACACGAGCATGGTTCCAACAACACTGCAGGGCAAAACAAATCTAGAATGTGCTATATTTTCTTCTAGCACAACCACAAGCACATAACAAAATTGTAGGATTAAATAAATTCAACACATGTTAGATTTACTTTTAGTACAACCACAATTATATTGCCAACAACAACATTCCAAGGTAAAATAAATTTAACACACAATAGATTTTCTTCTATCGCAAATATAATCATCTTAGCAATAACAACATTGCAAGGTACAATAAATCTAACGTGTGCTAGATTTCCTTCTAGCACAAATACAAGAGCATAACAACATTGCATGCTAAAAGAATTCTAGCACATGATGAATGACAAATATTATTTTTTCCTCCAAAAACTTATTGAGTTTCATTTTCATTTGTTATTATATTGTTGAATACCTATCTAAGAATGTTTGCTGAATAGGATCATATAATTATTGAATTATATCACATCCTGAATGATTTTAGTGTATCAAAGCCTCATACTTAGTGACATTATTTGTGCATGGGCAATCCAAGCGACAAGACATCAAATATTCGTACCCTTTAAGATCTCGAAGAGTGCATCTAGACCTTTCACATGAACTCGACTTAGAGCCATCAAAAAATAAAAACCATACATTCTAATTTACATCTAAATTTACTAATTTTGAAAATAACTTTGTACATGTTCTTGCATAATATATAGATTATTTACAACAAGCTAATTTGAGTGAAAGATCTTAGATTGATTACACACATCTACAAAAGGTGAACATTCAACAATAAATTTCCAAAAAAGAGAGTCAAAATAGTAGTTAAAAAGTGTAGAATTAAAGAACACAATGAACACATTTGAATCATTCAAATCAGTGATCATGTGCTTCATATACCTCTTGCTTGTTATTTTAATTTGATTAGTATTGTCGTTATATGGAAGCCAAAGATGTGACCATTCTATCAAAAAAATATCCATTTATTTTTTCAAACCAATCGTAGCTTAGTAATAAAGCATATGACTCAACCACTATTTTGGATTAGAAAAAAGTTTGAGAAGTACACACTTTAATTCACTATGCACTTTAACATTTGAGCATTCTAGTTGAACTTTGGGTGAGCTGCAATAACTGGTAAACTTTCGCGACTACATCTCTGAATTCTGCTACTAGGTTTACACAAATTCAAAGGTGTAAAGTCATGTTGTTCACAACTTTACAAAATAACAATGACTGGAACCCAGACATCCAATGTTCACATTACACGGGCAAGGGTTGCAAAGTCCACGTTGAACAATCCCCTTCAACCTCTTCCACCAGCCCAAAGTAAACCAAAAGGAAAGCATGTAGGAATGGAGTCAAATATTTATGGATCCAGTGTTGTTGTTGAACCCCTTAAACAATGTGCAGTGTTATCAGATGTGTCTAATATCTATAAGGAAGCACCCTTGATTGATTGCTTGAAAAAACCAAAAGCAATTAAGGTTGTATCTCATAATGCTAATGCGAAGGGGAGAGGCCGAGGATTTCCTCGGAATAACAAGAAGATTACTCGAGAGTCAAAGATTAAAAAAGAGACTTCACCAGCTATTTGTAATGTTGACGATGCATCTGCTGGTGATGCAATCGGTATTGATAAGGAAAATCTTGTATCTCTCTCCAGAAAGGAAATCATTTTCCTTTTCTATAGGGAAATCCCTTTACTAGTGAGGGAAGGATATTCCTTTCCTCTAACTCAAGGAATCACCTACCCTGTATAAAATGAAAGACCTTTTCTTACAAAAGATTAGAGAAGTATAAATCTCAAAAATAAATATAAAAGTAATTTGAAGAATGAACTTGAGAATTGGTTGAAACATGTGCTTGAGAGGATATCCTAGAAAGAAGCAAAGCATAGTTAATCATTAAAAAAGAATGACTTCTGGAGACAAAAATTATAACTACCACTACTACAAAAAAAATACTTTTGGGGGGTCGTAATCTGCCTCCAAAAGTGGGAATTAAAAGCAATATTAACATTAGCTGCAATTTTTTAAAACCTCCATCACACCTCCTCCCCCCTGCCCCTAAAAGCATCACCTCTAAAATTCAAGCCTTTTAGGGGCGGTTTTTTAAGAGATATGAACTGCCCCCAAATGTGTCACTTTTCAAGGGGGGTTCCAAACTTGAAAAGTGACTTTTGGGTGGAATTTTTTAGAACTCCCCTCCCTTCAAAGCATCACCTCTAAATGTCAAGCCTTTTAGGGAAGGTTTTTGAAGAGATAGCATTGATGGGTAGCCAAAATGGTTGGTTGAAGCCTATCTGCCAAGTCATTGGCCCTCTGTTATGAGGCGTTGGTTCAATTCTCCTTGGCTTCGTCAGGGTCAAGCCCCAAAAGTTGGGTCGATTAGGCATGAGGGCCCTTCATGTGGGCTAGACTAAGGGCATTGTGAGGACAAACAAAAAGGTTTTTTAAGAGATATGAACCAGCCACAAAAGTGACTTTTAGGGGTGATTGAAATAGCCCTCAAAAGTCATCTTTCAAGGTTGGTTGTAAATCGCCTAAAAAAAGTCACTTTTGAGGGCGATTTGAAACCCCCTCGAAAATTGACCTATGTGGGTAATTTAAAATCCCCCTCATAGCAACGTACAAGGGCGGCTTACAACCCCCTTGTAGCAACTTATGAGGATGGTTTAAAACCACCTTGTTGCAAAGTTTAGGGACGTTGGGCGCCCCCCTCGTACTAACTTTTGGGGGCGTTAAGAGCCCCCCCCCATGGAAACTTCTGGGGACATTAGAAGGCCCCCTTATAGTAGACTTTACATACTTTCACATTTAGATAGGCCCCCTTATAGTAGACTTTACATACTTTCACATTTAGATAGGCCCCCTTATAGTAGACTTTACATAC
Source organism: Pinus tabuliformis (assembly GCA_031772625.1). Classification (NCBI taxonomy): domain Eukaryota; kingdom Viridiplantae; phylum Streptophyta; class Pinopsida; order Pinales; family Pinaceae; genus Pinus; species Pinus tabuliformis. The sequence goes on from CM062817.1 coordinate 175,695,809, forward strand.
TTTCACATTTTTAGATAGGTCCCCTTATAGTAGACTACATACCCTCACATTTTTAGATTGTGATACTTTCAAACTGTTATGTTGGGCATGAGTGAAGAGGATCAAAAAGTTGGGTAGTTGTATCCAATTGAGGTTGGCTTACATGATGCGTCACTGAATTCATCAAATCAAGGAGAGTTTGCAAATCGCATTGAATCAGCTTTGCACAAACCTTCATTCGAGCATACAATCATCTCTTTGCATTCACTCCATAATGAAAGCACTGAAGAAAATGGATGATGTCATTGAATATAGTGTTGATCCTGATGTATTCTATGGGAATTTTAGGAGGTGTTTGAGAATGTTCTTTCTGTTTTTTTTATTTGCACTAAAGGGCATGGCATTATCAAAGCATGAAGGGGAAAAATCTTTGCATATTTCCCAATAACAACCAAGAAAGTTGAAGGACCAATCCCTCCTAGCCTCGTCCCTTTACCTCTTTGTGTTATGTTTCCTTGCCAACAAACTCCTACGCTTTATTTCGACAACCTTTGGCAGGGTATCACTGGTAGTAGAGTTTGTTTAAATCTCAAGGAGCTTTCTCTCCTTAACACAAAGACATTCAGGTATATTTCCATATAATGAAATTTCATATAGTATCCCGCGGTTGGTTTGGTCTCTAACTCTTTGAGTTTGTAGTCTATTGGGTTGTTAGTCCATCTATCATATTTACTTTCCCTCCAAGTGCAGCCCTCAAGTCCAATATTTTCCCTAATGTTTTTTTCTCACTCTTTCGTCCCGAGGAGAAATGCAAGGGGTGGTCAAGGTCATAGCCAGGGCCAAGGTTGTGGTCGTGTTATAACTCAAGCTCAACCTTGAACTACCCGAAATCAAGGTTGCAAAAATAACAATGATTTAGACTTGGAAAAAACTCTGTCTTAGCAAACTAATGCACACCCACATGCTCGTTAGATTATTTTGGGTTGGGAGAATGAATTGAAGCATGAAACATATAATGAATTGGAGCTAAATGAATCGCAGGATCTCATCCCTAACCCAGGCCATACCAAAGGCCGATACACCCAGTTCCGCAGACCCTTTACCTTTTCTGGATGATGAAAAATCTCTTGGCAAAAGCTTTAACATCCAGCTTTGAAGGAATTTCATAGTTAGCAACAAAAATACAGGAAATCGACAAGGAATTCCAACTCATTCAATGCCAAATTCAACAACAAAATGCTCGTTTAAGTCGTATTGAGAATCATATTCCCTGCCTTCCACAAACTGAACTATCGGGCTCCAATGCCAAAGACTTGACGCCAATTGAATCTTTTGATGATTATCATTTTTCTTAACATAGTTTTGAATCTTAATTTTCCTATGTATAAATGAATAGCATGCATTTTTTATATTTCTGTTATAGACATAGAGTAAATAGGAGACGCATAGACACTCAGGTTTATATAGCCTTGCTTAACATTCTCAGGCTTTTCAGATTTTGGATTGCATATAATGTTGTCAAATGGCCAACATACATGGTTTCCCAATGAGCAAGTTGAGGCCATCTAATTATGGATGATGTTTATGTAATTCCTGCCTGTTTTTTAAAATGGAATAGAAAGGATCCGCCAAGCTTACTAAAATTATTTATTAAAAAAAAACTATTTTTTTTAAATAAAATATTTAAAATTATAATAACTTTAATAATATAATTGAATTCTAAATTTCCAAAAAATAATAAATTACTTGCAAGTAGCACCACAACCTCCAAAAATTAAAAATTAAACCTACCTAACAAGGATCACAACATATAGAATAGGAAAAATACCCACAACCATAGGTAATGCACTGCAAAATTTTCTATCCTCTCTCCAACTACATGGACGTTTTCATGGCAATGTCCCATGTCAATTTTTTGCAAGTCACTAAACACATATATTGTTGGTTGGTTAATGGATGGATGCTATCAGTGACAAGAACATAAGAAAACGATATGTTAAGGCACAGACAACACAACTATAGAAGACTCACATCATAAGAATTTGAGATAAGCAAACAAAGAACCAAATGAAAAAATAATTGCATTCGAAGAGGCCAAGTGTGTTTACAGTCCGATGTGCATTTTTATAGGTCGTAGTGTATGTTTTCGACAGTTTTTGGCTATATTTGTTTGGTCAAATTTGCTATGCAATTTGTTCACAATTCATTGGAATCAAAAATTTGATTTGTGAATTTTGTATAATAGTGGCGGTTTTTTAAGAGCTGAATTCAAAAACAAAAAGCAAGATTTCACCCAAAAATAAATGTTTCCAGCCAAAAATTCCAAAGAAATAAAATAGAATAAGGACACAATATCCCTTTTATAAAGTAATAAGGAAAAAATGGAAATTATTTTATTATTATTAAATTGATAATTAATTGAGTTTGTCTTGAATAATTGGGATTTTTTTGTCATAATGACTTGGAACCTTGTTATTAAATCTAATCATAAACATTCTCGATATGCGTGATAACATTTCTACAGTTTTGAATTATAAATCTATTTTTTTTGCACAACCAAAAAGAACCATCTTTCCTACATTAATGTTCATAATGATAAACCTTGTGACTTATTTAGCTGAAAGTCTAAAATATTGCTCAAGCACCCTACTCCCAACAACTAATTTTACTTTGTTGATCATAACATGATTGTTTCTCATTAATTATCACTTCCCAGTTTTCTTTGGAGATTGAACAAATACAAATGGAATACAAGACCATAGCAATCTCAATTCTGGATTTGAACATTTAGAACTCACTCTTTTTGTTTGTTTCTCACCAATTATTCCAAAGCCATTAGATTTCTATGCTGAAGTTTTAAATATCCCATAGCTTCCATGAGAGAAAATAGATTTATGTACTGAATTTGCCTATGGATTTTAAAAATTGAAGTTGCCTCGTCTTATCAGGCAACCTAGTCATATCTTCCACCTCATACCCTTCTCAGGTAACACTCAATTTAGGCGATTTCTTCAGTCTCATAATGCAGCAACAAATGTCTCTCTCTTCTCAGGAAACACACACCTAATTTAGGCAATTTCGTGAGTCTCATAATGCAGCAATAGAAATAGATGTCTCTCTTTCACCAAGTTAAATCAATAAAGAGGTAATCCAATTTGTCCAAATGTCTAACTTCAAACTTCAGGGATTAACTCATAGTGTGTCATCCTTATCTCTTCACATACCCTTCGTTGCAGTTAAATCAAACCAGTCTCAAGCCATCTAGGAGATCCTGGAGACACACCTCCACCCACTGATCCCTTTGGAATTCCACATGCTTTGCAAAAAAAAAGTGTTTCCTCCATCCATTATCATGATTCATGGGTTTTGGCAAGCAGGCACCTAGGAGAGGACATATGTAATAACAACCCATTTACCACACAATAAAGCATGGAAAGAGTACTATGATCAAGCTTCACAGTTTTTTGGTGCTAGCAGAGGAGGTTTCCCATAGTCTACTACAACTCAAAGTGCATCAGAAAATTTGATATATGAATGAACCTATGCTTCATAAATTTGCATACATACATAATCAATTATAGGCATGAGGTATACAAATCAATTTACAACAACTCAATTTTGGATACATAAATTATTATCTTTGGATATTCAAACGAATTTATAATTCCTTGTGTATATGTTTTCATAGTTATTCATGTTCTTACTTCAATTTTTTGAAATATTTTTGGATGTTCCAACGAAGTTACAATGTAAGTTTTCACAATTATTCATATTGTTACTCAGACTTTCTCAAAACAAACTATATAAAAAAAATTGAAACATCAATATTTATAGTGAACACTCCACTTAGTCAAAAACAGATAAACAAAATATCTTACCCTTGCCTACAGGATCAGAGGGTGGGGTACTTTCAAACTTTGTTACATGGGAAAAAATGACATCATATTGCACATGGGTGCATATTCAATTTAAACCTGGGTAGTTATTCACATCACCCTGGTTAAATGCAAAGCCTAATCAACAAGAAATGTTGCATCAAAAGTAAGTGCAAAAACCCAATCCAGATTCTGTTATATGAGGAGAGATAGAATCGTTCCATGTTAGGAAGAAATGATAGCATCGTTGATCCAACAAGTGGTACACTAAGCCCAAGATAAATACCATTACTTGGAAATTGATGGTGACCATAAAATTCAATGGGGAGGTTTAAATCTCTAAGATCAAGTTCAAAGATTTGCATTACAAAGGAAGCTACAGTACAAGACATTGTGACCTTGGGGGTCAGTTTGCAAGTTGTATAAATCAACTTCTGAAAAAAAGATAGTCCTGTAGGGTGTTACTGCAGGTTTGGAGAGTAAATTTTTGAAGGTACAAGGTGATGGTTTGCAAGTGGAAAATGTGTGATTTGTTTCAACTCTTGGAGAAGGGTTTCTTGCAAATCTTTTGCATATTCTCAACTTCTTTGCATTCAATTGCATCTTCACATATATGATATGTCCATAGAAACAACCTCAAAACCCCGTGAAAATGTTCATACTAATGGTGAATATCATATTTAAAATCATGTTACAAGTTTAGGATCCATTGCACGAGGAGATAGTGGGGATTGGGGCTGCAATAAGTATAACGATGTCTACTAAGGGCCTTACACCTGCACAAGGGAAAATTGTTTGCATATACAAGGTAATGGTGTAAACATGTGAATCACATTTGACCCCCATGTCCCCCTGTTGTGTAACACAACCCTCCCCCCCACCCCGGTTTTTTTATGTAGTTTGACCGAGTCAAAATGATTTGAGGACAGGATAAGACAAGACATTAAAACATCTCTACCATACTGGTCTAGAGAGCGGCTCTTAAAGCAACTAGAAATATCAGGGTTCATGTGAAGCACATCTTAGCAAAAATAGGGCTTTCCCAAAACCCAACTTCCCAATCCCATACATTTACAACGATTATCCAAATTTTCCTATACTTTTCACACATATATATTCCCATCAAAAGTTATGGCATTCTTATGTAGACCTTGCACATATATAACAACAATGTACTTTCTATATCTAAGATTTCTACTCTGACTTCTCTGTAATTTCAACCTATAACAATCTAACTTTCCCCTTCCTAAACGTAACAAGTATCCCCCTTATTTGGATCTGCTAGTGGAGGTATGCTCAATTTGCCAAGCCCTATTGCTTTTAGTCTCTCCCGCCAGCGGGAATTTGTATTGGCTGAATCTCTGTGAATTTTGCATCAACTGAAATGAAAATTGGACCCATAATCTTCCCAGAGGTCTAATTTTCTATGGACTAGGTTCACTTTAATTTTATCTTGGCATCCCCTAATAGTTTTAGCACTAGGTAGTAACACTAACTTGTATTGATTGCACCTCCATTGTTCTTATGCCAAATCTGAAGAAAGTTTAACCAAAGATTGTCACCAGTATCTTCTATCCAAAATTTTAAGCATCACCTAAAACTGGAGGTGGTCCCTATAAAAAGTTCACTTATTGCTTGAAGGTGTCAAAACAAGAAACCCCTGCCACAAATTATCAAAAATGGAGCACACATTGATAGAACAACATAATAAACCCAACATAACACATATATTTATGAAATAACAATAAAATGGCATTATTCGTGAAAGAACAAGTGAGATAAATAATGATTACATAAACAGTGGGAGGCACCACTTCCAAAAGAGATGGGTTGCACGCTGCTTGCCTTGGGAATGTAAAGAGGCACCCTACAACAGAAAATAGGTGTGATCCTCTGATAACAGTTTTCAAGAAACTAAAGCATCAATGTCCATCATTTTATTGCACATATGATGGCACTCAATGTACAAAAAGGGTTGCCCTGTCCCAGCAATTTGGATAACCACATATAAAACATGTAGATTTAGATTGACTCTAAATAAACCTGCCGAAACAGTACCCGTGTATAGCACATATCATGGACAGTTTGATTAATGCCCAAGATTCACCATGTTGACTTCAGGAGTTCAAGGATTCCAATTAGACAACTTTTAAGCAAACTAGACAGAGAGACTGATCAAATACAATTCATCCTATGTAATGTCTATTAAGAGAGATTGGTGAACAATGTATGCAATTTCAAAAAATATATGTTTATATCACATCCAATAGCATGTCAAGTCTTGGCAAAATACAAAATAAATAGAAAGCATCGAACACAATATGGTGCCTAGGTCAATAGGAGTAGGACAGGAACTCACATCATCTTTACCAGTACTAAGAAACTGCTAAGGTTTATTGACATTCTCCAGCTTATATATATACATATATGGGACCTAACAAGCCTTGTAAGTAGTTACTAATCTGTAGACCATGATTCTCCATAGAATCATGAGTTCTAGACCTCACAGGAAAATAACCAATCATTTCATAGCAGTGACCCAAAACATTTGTCACAAAAGTATGTCTGTGTAACCTCAACTACCTTAAAAGTTAAAACCATCTAGTATGGGTTATATGTTATCAAGCTCGCCATGAGTAATATTACACCAATTTATCACTACCATAAGAACAAAGGTCATACTTCTTGCTAATATGAAGCAGAGTTTTGAGAATTCAGAACAGCAAGATAGAGCAAAGCACACACTCAGAGATATATTGTCACCAACATACACATCAATACAACAACACTCATAGATGTATTCATATATGCTATATCACACAGTTGTATACATTTTTTTAGAAATCTAAGTGTCATCAAGACGTGATCATCCTTGCACCTTAAGAAGATGTGTCTCATGCAGTCATTGGACACAGTAACAATTTCAGGAATTATAACATAAGGTCAGCTAGAGTGATAGACACGTACCTCTGGGCGACTGAGCCGAAGACTGCAACTCTCCTCCCAACCTTAGATTGGACTGCACAGTGGTCCTCCTTGCAGTCCAATAACCCCCAATCCAGATTCTAGAGCATTGTGAGAAACCTGCTGATGGTTTTCTTGGCTAGAACCAGGTCCCGATAGGGCTGACCCCCTCCACCCTCCAATTACATCATGATACTTAATTTATTCGATCTCACATCCATTTTTGAGACCTTATAAAAGCTTCTACACTCCCAAGAGCTATATGTCTAAGTGTCATCCAAGCCAGGCTTGGATATACTGTCATGTCAAGATGGATGGGCTTGCCACTGTATTTTCTATTAATTTTTGTTACATTAGCTCTGCATTCAAATACTTGCCATTGAAAGTAATGTGGGTTGACTGCAATTTTAACTCGGACTAGGAAAATGGCTGCAAGGTTGCATTTATTTTCCATATTCGAGTACATGGAGGCATGGCTTGACCCTACCCTCCTCCTTCAGGACTCCTGATATTTCTCAACAAAATATGGCAGTGAAAGTTTGCTACCTGTGAACAATGAATGAAACCAATATCTAGTGGTAACAACAACCTCCAAACACATTAGAAGGCAGTGAAGTTACAGGGCTAACCTGGTCATGACAAGGGTCTCTAAGATGTATTTGGTGTAGTGAGACTCCCACAACACGTGGAGATATTTCCTTAACAGAGGCTGATCATGATGCTAGCTTGGTTCAAGGTTCATATACTTACTCTGTTTGTTCTGCTGCTAGGTATGCATATATATATGCTCTTAGGTATACTACTAGATATACTACTGGAACTAGAACTGCTAGTGCTGCTTCAAAAAAAAGTTAGTGAATTAGCAATAACATAGTAGTGAGCTTGAGTGGACCCTCAGGGTGACTCTACACCAGCTAGGATCCGTCCAAGTTAGATATCAAGCACACTTTCACAACCCATCACTGGATACTCTACACCAGCTAGGATCCGTCCAAGTTAGATATCAAGCACACTTTTACAACCCAACACTGGATATTCACTGAGTTTGGCAGGAAATAAACTTTAAATAGATTGCAGATCTATTCGATTGAGAAATCTTCGAAACAACATGCAGATTTAATTACACTACAACACATTTCTTGCTGAAAAATGATCCTTCAAATAGAATGCAGATCTATCTTATTCCCCACTATTTTCACCATCTTCCCATACACTATCAACAACTCGCAAAACAACAAGGAGATCAATACTTTTCATTTCCAGAGAAATACCACCTACCACATTATCAATAGTTTCAAAAGGTAATCAGTTTCTTTACACCACAGATGGAAAAGTTCCTTTAACGGGTACTCCTTTGGGGATCCTATTATTAGACTTTGTGGGTGGTCCATTTATTGGAAACACCAAATGAACCCTATCAAACTTGCAATCTGTGCCTCCTCCTTGTAGAGTTATATAAAGTGTTGTAGAACCTTTCTCATAATTCAACCTAGCTAGTTGTCTGCCACTGCATTTTTACCTCAAGATATCACTTCTTTGGAAATGGCTCTAAGGTTTGCATAAATTTATGAACCCATAGTTAAATAGGAACCTCCTATATCTCCTAATGACTTCACAGTAATACATGTATCCCATTGGATTGGAAGTACCACCGAATTGTAGGGGCTGGTTGACAGAACTGGATTCCAAAATGTCATTACCTAGTGGAACCCCAATTTCTGGTAGGCCTTTATCATTAAGTACCTCTATCATATCATGCCATGAGTGAAACTTGATTTGATGTGCTCACCCACCATTACATGGGGGTCTTTTCCAAATTCATATACATTGTTGCAACCCTTTGCTCAGGCACAATCTACTCCACCACTTGTTCCAAATATTCTTTCATGGTGTCAGTTGTGCCATTAACTCAATATCTTCTTAAGCTCTGCACTAATCCACCTAACTATTTTCAACATCATGCAATGGCAATAACTTTTTCAGGTCTATTCAAGAGTGATTAAAATCTATATTTATCTTTTTCCATAGATCAGACACTGACACACAAGACAGAGTTCTGAGTCATCATTGTGCTCATACAAAATAAAAATTCAACCTTTCTTAGACAAAGGCACAAAAAGAGTTGACAATTGCAGGCATAGTAGAAAACATATTCACATTTAGGATCACTTTTGACAAATGAGGTCCATTTGCAGAGTTTAATTACTATCCATAAAGGAGTACACTGGTGATAAAGCTCGGTATAAGGTCATACTGAGTCATTAGCAAAAGCCTTATGGCTATCTCTCTGGAAGAAAGTACTTTTGACTGCATCCTTACCAGCACTGGAAACTTCTGCATCATATGTAGGTCCATATTTTATAAGTGCCTTTGTACTTTTTCTAGATGGAAAGAAACAATTTGAAAGTCAAGGCTATGTGCTAGTTTGTGCATTTTTTGTGGAAAAGGTATTAGGATCCTTGTCACAGCGACAAGGGCATTACAAACAACACCAGTTAGCTTCACGGACTAAAGCAACATTAACAACTATTATATACAAGAAGGGATTGTTGCTCTCCAGTCAGTCAAAACAAAAACATACACGTGGACAAATTATCAACTACGAGAGTACAAATGTTCAAAATGTTGGAGCTTTTTGTTGGCATATGCATGGTATTTGGATTTTACCTCTTCAAGTTGTTATGACCTTCATTATTCTACATCAGAACTTGGGCTTGACAACATTTTCAGGGTTGGCAACCTCATTGGCAGTTACGTTGCCAAATTTCCCAGTTAGAAAATTACAACAAAAATTCCAAAACAGAATCATGGAATAAAAGGACAAAAGTACTAAGGCCACATCGGAGACATTAAAAATTAGGAGGATCTTAAAATTGCAGCTTGGGAGACAAGATTTCTTTGGAATCTAGAAATTTTGAGGCAAGCATAATGTAGTTGGCTATAAAAATACGTTTACACATCAACTATCACAAAATTTCTTTTCTCTGTTACACCCACATTTGTCTCTGTTTCAACTGTTGGTACATGTATGCTTATAGGAGTGCCCTTGATAGCAGGGATAATTCTTTCTGCACTTCAAACCTTTGGGAATTCTTGAGTTGACTGATATGTATACGAGATATAATTAGATATGTATACTTTAGAAAACTACAAAAATAAATATACTTCCAAAAGCTACAGAAAGAATTCTCCCTGCTGTATTGACTGATACGTATACTAGATCTACTCTGCACAATATTGGTGCCTATGAGTGTCTTGGTATTTGGATGGATTTTCTACAAATCTACAAGTCAGGAGCATTCATGTTCTGAATGCTAATAAACCTAATAGCATGGAAAGGGCTAGTGAACCAGGCAAAGAGTAAACCCCGCAGGTCGAATGTTAAATGTTTGGTATGTTCTATGCTTAAGAGCAAGTTACTTCAATTTTCTTGTTAGCCCAATATCAATTTCCAGTTTAGTAATCACATCAGCATGATAGTAAAATGCAGATAGAACATAAACACAAACATTAGAATACAAGCCAAGACAAGAGGACACAAGATGTGGCACCAGCCAGGGACAAACCCCAATGTGGGGAAACCTTTGATCAATTTTTATAGTATTCTTCAATAGTTCAGCACAAAGAGAGATAGTACTAATATACAAATCTAATATTTTATGACAACAGCAGTAAAGCCTTCACCAGAGAAGTCAATGTTGGTCAAATAGGACAGAATCTTCCTCTGAAGATCATTCATATGGCACCAACAAGATTCTCATTAAACTAAGCCAAACATGGTCAAACCTTGACCAAATACATCTCCCAGAACGTTGTTGTCTTCGTGATGCACTTGCTGTCACTTCTTAAAGAGTTAGGGAATCAACCTTCAACCCTCATTCTCCACATAATCAATAATGCAGGCCTTCTTAAGTTGCAGTGTATCAAGGTGAAACTCCACCACTGCCATGCTTTCCAAGTATGTTTTGATTACCCTTAATGCAACCCTTAGAACAAGATTTGTTGTTGGCTATGGCCTGCGGCCTAGCCCAGCAGCAAGTTAGGACTACGATCCTCCATCAAACAACTTACAAACACCATCAATGCAGTAGTATCTAGCCTACAAGAACTCGACTTGCTGTCAGCACATTCTAGCACCCAATCCGCATATGTATCTAGCCCTACATTGATCTGTTCTGAACCTATAGGAAGATCCCTTCAACGTACTACCTCGCCTTATTCGTGCAGCTCCCCTACCTTGCAAACAATCCTGAAACATGCCTAGGAACAACCTATATCACTGCGCTGTAACCCGAAATTCTCATGCTTCTTTTAGGCTTCTTCTTGCTGCGACTAGGGTCTCTCCTTTTGTTGCGGCTAGGGCTCCTTCTCTCGCTGCAGCTAGGGCTCCTTTTGTTGTGGCTTTGGGCTCCTCCTCCAGCTTCGTATTAGGGCTCCTTAGATCTGTGGCTAGGGCTTCTCTTCAACTGTAGCTAGATCTCCTTCATGACTGAGGTTAGGGCTCTCTTAGATGACCCTTTCCACTACGTTCGCCTTGATAGAAGACAAACGCAAACAAGTGAAGAGAGATCATGAGATGATGTGTGCCTTAGATGACTTGAGGTCTCCTCTATTTAAATGCAACGTTGAGGTTGAACTGGGGGTAATTTGCTTGTTGTCTAACCTTGACAAATTGTCAATAATACAAATAAATTCATATCTCAATAAATACATGTCGGAATCAAATGATCTTTATATCAATCATACACCTCTCGGAGAGACAAATCCAAGAAAAAATATCAGCTGCCATAAATAAGGTGACCCACATGGAGTTTGGCCCTAGTTTCCAATTTTAACACTCCCTCTCAACTAAGGAGAACACCATTTGCTAATCCATCTCTCAATCGGTACCATCTTTGCCATCAATGCACTCCTCTGCACTACTCTGCTCTTCTCTACTCTGTTGAACTATGAAGAAGAAGCAGTGATCGAGAATGTATCATTTCATTCTCTACTAACCCGAAGTTAGTCCCATATAAACAGAGTGTCGCATACCACTCTTACTGACCCAAAGTCAGTCCCAAATAAAATAGAGTGTCTCATACCACTATTACTGGACCGAAGTTAGTTCCAATTGATCACAGATCAATATAGGTCATCCTAGCATAGGGAGTATGGTAGTACACGATGTGTCCATCGATAGTACTGTGGTCCCTATCCTCATTTCCCTACTCATTGGCCAGATGAGAGGTACTTCCCATCAGTCCCAGACTGCATGGGTAGGATGTCTCAGCAAGAGAAGGAAAAATCCTAATGAAGCTTTAAGCCTCCTTATTTATACAACTGAAGTCTCCAACAACTTCCTTAAATCTATGGTGGCTTGGCTCCCAAACTTAAGATGAACTGGCTCTTAACTGTCACTGGCTCGGCTGCCCATGATATCCATGACCCGACTGCTTGAAACTTCGAGCTAGTGTGATTTGATTGAGGAATATTCGAATGAGTAAAGATTTAATGAGGAGGATCTATCTCCTATCATCTCTCCTCCTTGTCTCATTCGAGCGTCTGCCCTTAATTAGCCAAAATTGCCATGATTTTCTCTCAAAAACCTGCAATCAATGCACATTAGACCACTAGACATACATCTTACTTTTACTCATCTCATTAAGAAAAATATAATTAAAACATGTAAAGAATTATGAGAAGAGTTGATTTTAATAAGCTTGGAGGTGTATTAAGGCCCACATCGTTACCCAATGATGAGGCTCATCAGTGGTGCACCAAGGTGAGACTCCACCACTGCCACGATGTCCAAGTTTGGTTTGATTACCCTTAATGCAACCCTTAGAACAACCTTTGTTGCTGGCTATGGCCTACAACCTAGCCAAGCAGCAAGTTAGGCCTACGGTCCTCCATCAAACAACTTACAAACACCATCAATGGAGTAATATCATTGTGATGCACCTCATCACCATGCTGCACCCGTCACTATGTTGCACCCATTCACTAAGTTTCTCTTATCACTGAGCTACACTGAATCACGCTTGTACCCATCACTGTGCACTATGCTGCACCACTCCATCATTGTTGTACCCATCACTGTGCACTATGATGCACCATTCCATCACTGTGCACTATGCTACACCACTCCATCACTGTTGTACCCATCAATGTGCACTATGTTGCACCATTCCAACACGGTGCACTATGTTGCACCACTCCATCACTATTGTACCCATCAGTGTGCACTATGTTGCACCATTCCATCACTATGCACTGTGTTGCACCACTCCATCACTGTTGTACCCATCACTATGCACTATGCTGCACCATTTACACTCACCAGCCTTATCTACTTGCTATGGCTTGCAACATAGCAAAGCAGTTAGGCTACAATTACAGATCCCTTCAACTGGTCTTCAATGCAGTGATTACTTTCATTGTTTATTGCCTTTACCCCTTTCTCTATCCATCTAAATCAAAGTCTGCAACATACAACAATTTGTGCATTTGCATTTATGTCAACACAGTCCTAATCATATGTTGTCCAATCTTGCTGAACACACAACTTTCAGCACTCTACTTCATGTCATATGCTTGAAGTCGGACACTGTCCCTATCCAAAACAACGTTCAGATTAGGCATCATATGGCTCTCCTCTTTCCAGCTTATAGGAATCCTCTTCTTGCGGCGGATTATATCTCCTTGGTTAGGGCAGCATGGAGCCCTTCTTTTGCTGCAGAATACGACCAACATTTAGAGTGCATTCAGACTGTGACTAGGGCATACACAAAACTGTTGTGAGGTCTCCTTTAGACCAGCGTGTAGACTTCTCTTTAACTGCGTTAGGGTTGTACTCCTTCATGATTGCATTAGGCCTTAAGGTTATCTCCATAGGGAATTTAGGCAACATCTTAGTATCTCTGTGATTAGGGTATGACATCATTTATGGTAGCGTACTTAAGCTTCTTATTGTTGTGTAGAAAGGTCTCATTTAGGACAACATAGAACCTTGTGTAGATCCACCATAAGAGTTGTCCTCCATGTTAGGCTTCTACCATATTAGGACAACATAGAGCCTTCTCTCCCTTGGTTGCATCTAGATCTAGGGCATGTCTTCTCCATGACAGCGTAGAGCTAGGGCATCTTCTTCTTAGGGCTGCAAAGTCTCTTAGGATCTCTCCTCCCACCAAAACCCAAAGACAAGTGGAGAGGAAGAGATCACAAGAAGAGTGTGGGTCCAAATGACTAGCAAGCCACCTCTTTTTATACTAAAACGTTGAGCACAAGTGGGGGCAATTTGGTTGTTGGTCGACCTTGACGAAGTCCCATAACACAAATAAATTCATATCTCCATGAATACATGTCAAAATTGGATGATCTTTAGATCAATCCTACACATCTCGATGAGAGGAATCTAATAAAAATATCATATGTCATTAATAAGATGACCCATATGCAGTTTGGCCTAGTTGCCAATTTTAACAGAATCAGATGATCTTTAGATCAAATCCTACACCTCTTGGAGAGAGGAATCCAAGAAAAATATCAGCTACCATAAATAAGGTGACCCACATGGGATTTGGCCTTAGTTGCCAATTTTAACATAGACCCTCATCTCCTAGATAGCCCTGAGATGATAAACATGGAAGCATTTACCTGCCTTCCACATTTTGTTTCCTCCCTCATTTTTGCCTGCCTGGCTAAGCTCTCTTTAGACAGTGAAATCATGCGAGTTGCCCCTTGTTTCTCTGACTTTTTTTCTTGTTAGTTTTTGTTTTGTCATTCTTAGTTTATTTTGTATATACCTACTAGAATATGCCACACAAGTCCACATTCCAAGCAGTTTTCCCCTTCCACCTTATCTCTGGAATCCGTGTACCCCAACTCAGCCCATTTAATTTACTTAAAATTTTAATGCTTAAAATAAGCAGGGAAATGCAACCAGGGTTATTACACCTTGCTAAGAAATATCTCCTAGTGATGGCCCCTTTAAAGTAATTACAACACTCAGTAGCATTATTACTTTATCAACCACATATGCTTTTTATTACAAAGAAAAGTAAAACCATGATAATAGACTAAAAAACAAAATATAATTATGAAAAAACATGGTCTCACATAAAATCAAAAGTGATACCGAATACCATTAGATGTTCATATAAATTTCCAATTAATGCATAATATGAACATTGTGTCAATATTTCATAAAGCTAAAACCTCAAAAGTTATAAACAAGCATAATTAACAATATCTAAAATAAACAAGATGGCCATACCCCATATAATAGTTTTTTGGAAGGTAAACATCTTTTACTGGTCCAAACCTTTCAAATGGGATGCAAAGATCTGCATGCCTGTGAAACAAAAACAAACATTGTTACCCAAAACAAATTAGTAGTAAGATAAAATGATCTAAAAAAACATTGATATCAAGTACGACACTGAAATATAAGGCAATAGATTTTCATAAAATTTCATAAATAGTTGTATAACATCTGGTTAAGTACAATTGAATTTTCAATCAGGTTGTAGGAAAAACTCTAATAGAACTCCTTAGCCATGTAAATACCTGACCTCATTTCTTCCTTTTCTCTTGTCAATTTTGCTTATGATGTTGAGATTTAGTATTACTGATATTACAGCAATAAAATAAATAATTTCAGTTTATAGAAAGGTAGCACAGTGCCAACATACTTGAATTTTTGGGGTGCTTCGAACAATGTTGTCCTGAAGATATGATTCCAGGTTGTTTGCAATTTTTAATTGGTGCGGTTAGCTCTAATTTTGAAACTTTGTTGGCTGTGTTGCAGGTATCATTTTGCATCAATTCTTTGCCAGGCATTTTTCTTGGACTCGCTAAAGGAGTCTCATTTTCCGCATCCTTCATATGAGTAAACCTTTGATCCAGCACTGGTTTTCCATAAAAACTTTCAAAGAGAGAAACTGGAAGTTCAAAGTAGGTTACAAGACCTCCTTATATAACAGACACAGGTGATAATGTAGCAAAAGTTCTGAACTTCAGCCGAAGCTAAAGAAAACAAAGAGCTTATGTTTGAAATCTCTAACGACGTGCTTGGATAGCCTTTTCCTCTACATTTCTATCTTGTGAAGGATAGTGTTTCCCTCCATTACTGGCCGTTCCGATAGCCCCTGCTTCCTGGTCCATTGGTTTTGGCTTCTCCAGACACTAAAGAGCATTAGAGATTGTATTCCATTGCGCAAAGATGCGTTGAAAGGAAAAATCTGCCAGAGCATAGTATTTCCTGTTGAGGTCTCGAATTCTTGGTTCCATACAAATAGAAACCGCCAAAAGATATCTACGAACCAGCTGAACATTACAAATTTTCAGTCTCACAACGTTGAAGTAAATCTGTAAAGAATGTGGCATTATATTTCTTAGCTTAGTGAAATCCCTAATGTTCTATCCTATTTGTCAGTCATAAAAATCTCACAAAAACCTGTAAAGTTTGTGCCATTGTGTATGCTTAGCCTCTAAAAGCCCTAGCTTTCTATCTTCTTCTGTGTAATTTGAAGATAACACCATCAAATACTAGAATAATGAATGTCCATTCTCAAATAACATTGAAATGTGGAGAAGTGAAACATAAATCATTCAATCAAATTACAAAATCATGATCCTTAACTCAATGCACTTCTTCCCAAACTCTGCTGTTTTTTTTAAACAAAATTGAGCACAGCCTCCTCTAGTCCATTTATAGAGAGCCTTAATTTATGAAATCTTGCCTGTAAGCCAAAATAGAGTCGAAAATTTCCATTGAAAGCTCATAATAACTGAACTGGAAAGAACCCTTGAACATATCTTAATGATATTTTTTTATCTCTGATTCTTCCGCTTAAAACACTGTTTTGAGCATGGCCTCTTTCGACAGATTTAGTTTAGAGAATAAAATGGATTATTTAATGAAATATTACCAGAAATCCGAAATATAGCCAATTTTTCCAATCAAGAACTCAAAATAACTGCATAAGGAGAAAGCTTATACGATTCATCACGACGACAGGAAAAATAATGGCGCTTTGCAATTTTAGCACCCTTTTGCAGAAAATTACCTTTTCTGAACTCGTTTTGACGGTGAAGAATCACAAATGAATTGTTGGAAGCCATGCACGAAGAGATCTAGTGGCTCAGGGATCGATTCTAGGCAATGCTTATGCGATTGCAAACCAATATTGTTCAGATGCGGGCTTGCGAGGTAAAGGGATACATGCAATGGCGGCAAACTCCAAGAGGTTTTGAATCTAAGGGCAGGATATATTGTCCAATGATGTCATCGATGACCATAGATTTGTCTTTTAATTAAATGGATTTTCAAAGAATTTGAAATATTTTACAAATTTTATTATTTAAGCGGAATAATTTGTTTAGTTGGATGTTTTTTGTTGGGGAATTGGACATTGCATAAGGAGAAAGACCATTGCCATCCTAGGGTTTACAAGTGGTTTTTAAGACTCAGTAATAATATAGACTATGAAAATGTACAAAACCACCATCAAGTGCTTTTAAGGTGAATAGTTGGCTTAGTGATGCTCATGAAGACCATTTAAGGGATGATTTTTAGGGCTTTAAACATTATTCAAGGATGAAAACTAGTTCATGAGGGCCCAAAAGAGGTGTAACATAATGTTCATGGTCTATGTATAAGTTCCCAAGCCACTTCAATACAACCCCTAAAAAGAAAATATTTTTCATAGATATGTTGTATGGAAAATGTTTAATATTTTCCTTTAGTGACTAATTCATACTACTATAGATTTTGGAATATCTAAAAAGTGTTCAAAATTTTTCATGTTATATGTTGATTCCTATTGCTACACTTGTTATCTTGCAACCTTTATTCTTCTAGAAATATATAGTTTTCTCATATAAAACCTCAAGCCATAGGCTTGGTAACACCCTTCAAATAATATTTACTCTCATTTATTAAATATTTTGTATTTCCACTTTTCAACTTCATTCACAAAGAAATAAAAATCTAGTTAACAATGAGTAAAATCCATCAAAAGTGCTACCTAAAGTCGTCATTATTTTATCTATTAGATATGATGAAACTATTTATGAAATAGAAGATACCAATATGTGACATAGTAATCATGAACATTTATGGGAATTATTACCTATAATTATTCATCTCATACATTAGTTTGTTTCAATTACAAGAGATATTGAATAATCAACCCATGTTCATTTACCAATGATATAAAAAATAAGATGAGATTCTAGTTTCTTCTTTAGAAATTCTCATTTTGGATAGTCTTAATTAAGTAGTGGTTTTTTTATTTGAACTTTGGTATTGTTTAATTTTATATTGTAACTTCTCTCCTATACATATTTATTTCTCCTAAAATTGCAAAGAGGATCTTTGGACTACATGCACATATAATTGAAATGGATGAAGGTGTCAATTGGGAGGCTGGTGAAGAACTTGCACTTGCAACTCTAATAGTGGATATTAACCATGCAAGATTGAGTGGTTAATATGTTGAGAAGTATCTTTAGTCATTGGAATTTAATCTTCAAGTCAGAGGGGCCATATAAGAGCTCTACCATTTTCTATTGCACATGTTTAGAGATATTAAATTCTACATGAATTGAAAATTTTAAGATTTGTGTCCAAGAGATCTTCAAATAAAAGAAAATGACATAGTTTATTTGCAATGTGAGCATTTATTCATCTATAATTAGGCTAGGTTGGCATAAGATTTGTAGGGAGGATATCTCAGAGGAGAATGTTGTCAAAAATGTCTATAAAGAACTTCAAAAGAGGGTCTTATTAAGCTTATGGATCCCAAACTTCAAAACCCCCCAAAGAGAAATTTTAATCTCCCTCGATAATAATGTGACCCAAGTGAATGGAGGGAAGCTTTACAAAAGAGAGCTAGAAATATTATCAGTTCAAGTAAAGCTTTTAAAGGTTTAATCAACAAAAAGACATGTCTAGGACCTCAAATTAAATATCAACAAAGATTCTTGAGTGAATAGACTAATCATTTTTTAGGCTAATCAAAACCAACATTTCATCCTATGACAAGGCCCCCTAAATGGCCAATAACATCATTAGATAAAAACTCCCAATGAGGGAGAGAATTCTATAGTAATTGGATCCCCTTTTCCCCATCTGCCATTGATTCTTGTATAATGACAATATGAGGGTAGTGAACTTGATTAAATTGTTTATAGCTAAGTTTTTTATAGGGTTGGTTAGTGCCTTGCAATTCAAGGATAAGATTTCCAGTTTGAAAGAGATTCAACGCTTGAAGCTCTCAGGGGAAAAATGATATATATATATATATATATATATGGGGAGAAATTTCAAAGTTTGCATATTTATGTTCCATTGACAAAAAGGATTTTCCCCTTCTATTGGGGACATAATCGCTATGAGGCTCCAACCCTCTACCAGAGTCTAAAAAAGGAATGTTTGATGAGTCAAAAAAGAGGGAAACAAAAAGGAGGGCAGAGCATCATAGACTGTAACAAGGGGGGAGGCTAAAGAGGAGGAGGGTAGGAAGGAAACAAAAGTAATAGGGGGAGAAGGGGGAATATAGGGGAGGGAAGGGATCAGGAGCACTCTTTCGTGCATGACACAAGGGAGAAAAATAGGCTCTAGATTATGATATTCAAGGAGATGCTTGAATTTGTGGAGTTTTGAGAGGTTTGCCATTGATGCCAAAGAAAGGGTCATTGCTGAATTGGAGGTAACCGTTAATATGTTGCGTGTATCATGAGTCTTATTGAGAAGTTCAAGCCTTCTTAAAAGACCGCCACCAAGGAATTCACTATCCCCTGAAGTTGACTATAATCCCTTGCCTAAAAGAATTCAGGATCACACAACGTGCTAAGCAAAAGCTTCAAGGCTCTCATAATGCGAGGAAGCAATTACATAGTAAAAATGAAATAGAGTATGAATAGTGTAAACATGTGCGTAGATCAATAAATAATAAACATATGTATGTCTATGTGTTGATTGTATGCATATGGTATCACAATCTGTTAGGGTCCCACCCTAACCCCCTTATTTATGTAGTAGGATCGAGTCATAGTTATAGTTAAAGTAAAGAGTCAATAAAGCCCATATTAATAATTGTAAGTGGTTAACCCGCATTTAATGACGGGACCACAGTTAGTTGCAAATGGGCCATGGTATTAGATAGATGGTATTAATAAGAACCATGGTATTGATCCATGGTATTGCATGTATGAGTCATATATAAAGGATAGAGACTTCCTGCGAGGAGCATCATGTCTTATTCTGTCATCGAGCTCTGCTCTATTGGAGGTTGCCCCCTCGAAGAGGCAAGTGAACATTGCTTTCTGAATAATAAAATATTTGTTGTTGTTACTCACTATTCCATGTTCTGGGTATATTTCTTCGCATATTCGGTATTCTGGTCTCGTCTTGCAGGTTAAGAGCATAACAAGTGGTATCAGAGCTCTTTCTAGGGCAAGTGGGATCTCCATTTCTTAAAAAACAATTTGTTGGCTAGAGACGTGTTCTGGCGTCTTTAAACCACGGGATCTGTCGTTGAGCGCATAAACCTGCGGATTTGGGGAGGCATGCACGTAGGAAATACAAGAGGTGGTCACGCTTGTTGGACTCCCTTGTAACCCCTGTGGGTACCCCTTCGAGTAGTAGCACATTAGACAAAACCGCGCACAGACTGTCTTCCAAGTACCCTCTAGGTATATCGGAAGCCCCCTAGCTCCTTTGAAACCTCGCCATAGATAAACCATTGGCCGTCTTGCTGCTACAGTACACCGAGAACAGCACTCGAAGAGATTACTCACCCGTACGATAGGGTAGTCGGGTTGTACAGCTAAGGGTACGGTTGATCCTCCTTAGTTAGAGCCTTGAAACATTGGGCCGAGTACTACTGTCAAACCCTTATGTATATTGCGATCTATAGCACCTGACACTCCTCGAGACCATAGTTCCCTTTTCTCTCTTGGGAACACGCATAATCTCTGCCAGATCAGAGCCCGCAAGGGGGTTTGCAGCAGCAGCAGACATCAGTCCCGCAGTTCCGAGTTAGCAGACCAAAGTGACTCCCTATGAAGCAGTTTATGGTCAACTCCCTCCTTCCCCTACTTCTTATATCAAGGGGTGCTCAAAGGTACAAGCAGTGGATCAACTCCTACAAAACCACACAACCATGCTCGCCCATCTTAAAGAGAATCTTCATCAAGCTCAAAACCGCATGAAGCAACAGGTAGATCAGCATCGCTCATAGCGCCAATTTCAAGAAGGGGATCAGGTATTTCTGAGGCTGCAACCATATAAGCAAACATCACTCAAAGACAAGGGTTGTCAGAAACTATCTCCAAAATTCTATGGACCATATCAAGTACTTCAGCGCATTGGAGAAGTGGCCTACAAGCTAGCTTTGCCACCCACTGCAAAAATCCATCCAGTTTTCCATGTCTCATGCCTCAAGAAAGTGACTGGGAACAATTGCAGAATTCAAACCAGTCTACCTGAATTGGATGAAGAAGGGTCAATCTGGCTCCAACCTGAATAGGTCCTAGACACACGAGAACGGCACCTGCGTGGCCGCATGATCAGGGAAGTCCTCGTTAAGTGGAAAGACACCTCTCCGGAAGATGCAACCTGGGAACCAGCCACTATTCTTCAGTAGTTTCTGCAGCTTTAGCCTTGAGGACAAGGCTATTCTTAAGGGGGAGGGCATGTTAGGGTCCCACCCTAACCCCCTTATTTATGTAATAGGATCGAGTCATAGTTATAGTTAAAGTAAAGAGTAAATAAATCCCATATTAATAATTGTAAGTGGTTAACTCACATTTAATGATGGGACCACAGTTAGTTGCAAATGGGCCATGGTATTAGATAGATGGTATTAATAAGAACCATGGTATTGATCCATGGTATTGCATGTATGAGTCATATATAAAGGATAGAGACTCCCTGCGAGGAGCATCGTGTCTTATTCTGTCATCGAGCTCTGCTCTATTGGAGGTTGCCCCCTTGAAGAGGCAAGTGAACATTGCTTTCTGAATAATAAAATATTTGTTGTTGTTACTCACTATTCCATGTTCTGGGTATATTTCTTCGCATATTCGGTATTCTGGTCTCGTCTTGCAGGTTAAGAGCATAACACAATCTCAAAGATGTGTATGGTGAACTCTTATTTAGTGGGTATTTGATCCGACCTAGTGAAGGCAAAGGAGCATTAGTCATCATGGTTGATCACATGACTTAGAGGCTTCAAGTGTCCTTGAAACACTTTGTACCTTACACGAGTCATCTACATTCTTTGCATAGAAGATGACAATTGAGGTAGTGAACACATTATCTGATGATGGTTGGATGTTATTGTCCAAACATGGGTTGGGAGATGTCACTATTTGTATAAAGACTTTGTCAAATTACATAAACCTATATCATCGTTAAATAGCCTATGTTCAATAGACATGAGCATCTTGAGTGTAAAATCTTCCCTGCTTTTACAAGAGGTTTATATGGTAGACATCTTGAAGGAGTGATTTTGGGAGTATTTTGATTAACTTTTTTTGTTTTTTGTTTTTAAGTATAGTTAAAGGCTTCAACCTAAGAGGATTGATGTCCTCACATTGACCAACTTGGTGCCTGGATTGGCCTAAGAGGCTTTTTGTCCTCATTCAAGGTTGGCGCCTCGAAGAATTAAAGAACTTATATTACAAGTTAGAGCCCATATTTATAACTGAGAATGAAAGTCCTCACTATATTTAATAAAATTATTATTTTTGTTCTACTTCTTATGTTCTGGCTTAACCTTTTAATGAACATAATATGACAATTATAAGAAGTATCAATTCACCCCCCAGTATTTCCAACAAGGGTTGAGACATATTTGGACATACCAAAGCCCATGATTATGTTGTTTATGTGATAGATAAGTATTTTCCACCTGCATGTCCGCTGAGACCCTCTCTCTGGCACTATAATTCTATAATGGTTAGAAATGGCAACAAAACTACATGTACAAACTACTTGCAATATGTTTCAACATATTTTTTTCTAAGTTGATATTCAAATTTGTCACTAGGTAATTAAGAGATTTTGCACTGATTTTTTCAAACTATTTATCATTCATAATTTCAAACCCTCATCATATAGCCTATATCAACAAGCTCATCTGCTCTCCAAGGTCACCTTCAAATAATTAGGAGGTCGAGAATAAGGGAGTGTTCTCCAAATAGATTTGTTGACCTCAAAGTGCAATGTACCAATTGTGCTTTCCACATACTCTCGAGGTGGGACATTCCTTCAACCAATCTAACAAACTCTTCAAAATAGAAACATGTGCCAAGATGGTAGCTCTCGTTTAATAAATCCATATCTATTTATAATGAGGTCATGATAAGCTCATTAGATTCTACTTATAATGGTTGTTCCAACTTACACCTCAAGCCTTGAAAATGCTCTTTCTAAATTCAACTTAGCTCGTAATCCTCTCAACATTGCCTCAATTATGGTGGATGTTTAAGGGTTTAAAACAGGTCTAGATTGGTGCATTTCTATTTTCAAACCGCTTGATTCATCTTCCAACTTATGTTGAATCAAATGATAAATACTAGCATAAATGATTCCCTCCAAGAGACTCCCATAAAAGCACTTAAAGCTAGGCTAATGTTTTCATTCCCTCCAAAAATCTAACAATTTTGAAAATACATCTCAATTTTTTAATTTATATATTTTACTAAAAATATATTTATATTATCAAGATATTTTTTTAAAATATATAAAATTAATATATATTGAATCAATAAATTTTGGTTAACGCATTAAATTAAATTAAACAAAATAAAATAATTAATAAATATTAAATCAATAGATCCTAATTAACACATTAAAATTATGTAATTATTACATAAATCAAAATCGATCGGGCACTTTTCAAACAATTTGGTGGGAAATTTTCAAATTTCAAACGCTTCTGGAACAATTTGGTGTTGAAGCATTTTGGGACACTTTTCAGCAAACAGATAGAGGATTAGCTGGTGTACACATTTATAGATAGATGATTAACTTCACTATCCTCGGGAGTATTGTGGAGCATTAACAGGTGAGATGCTTCTGGTTATAACCCTTCCACACCATAAGACATGTTTACAAGCTATGTAGTTACAACCATTCCTGCGAGGCCCGATCTTCTATGGATTTTGCAAGGCGCGATCTTCCATGGCTTTTATCTAAAACAGGTATTTTTTTCTTCTTCTCAAAAATTTGCTCTTTGAATAAATTATCATCTCCAGTAGGTGAAAATGGAAAACATTTCTCCGGTCTCTCCTTGATAAGGATTATGCTTTTTCCCTGCATAAAAGATAGGCGGTAGAACTGCAGGGCACTTCAATCGATAAATTTTCCTTTAAGTTAGATTGAATACACAAGCAATTGTTCCAGTAATGGGAAATGTAATGCTCGAGACAATAACAGGGGTCAAACTAATTGACCCGAAGTTTGACCTTCAAAACTAGGATACCAGACAACCTGAACTTTAACCCTACTTTCGGAACAGGACACCACGCAAAAGGCACACCGGTCTAGACATGCTCTTTAGTAGTCGATGCCAGCCATACCATCTCTCATACCTAGGACTTCCTTCTTATCCTTCAGAATGACAACAATGATGCACTCTGTTGTGGTTAACAATGAAGACACACTTGCAGCATCAACCAAAATAGCTCTGGTCTCTTTCAGGGGATCAATAATCTCTGCCTTCACCTTATCAATGTATTCACCTTAGTCGGCATCGTAGCCAAGGTCAAGATTATATTGCTCAGTAATTTCCCAACAACCACTGCACCTTCCACACCAGCGTTTGCAACAACTGTACATGAAACCATCTTCAATCGTATATGTAGTTTGACCTTCCTAAGGCAGAGTTCATCATTTTTCTGGAGGTAGGGTTTGGACCCTTTCCTGAAGTAATTTGGGCCGTCACTTCCTTATTTTTATGTGATGCCAATTCATGCAGATCTATAGACTGAATTATAACATCCTTGACAATATCTTATAGATCGTTTTCTTTCAAAAAAAATGTTACCTTGGCTTTTGATGACACCTATCTGGAGGCACCATCTAATTTGTCCTCAAATCTGGGACTTGATGCTGCCATCTCTGAGATCTATTTTACAAACTTTGCATATATGAAAATAAAACAACAAAAATATACCCGCAAGAGTGGTTAGTCCTTCAAGCAACAATAATGAAACCCTCTAACTGCTGGTCTTTGATTTTGGTAGTTGATCTATTGTTGTAAACCCTTGAGAATCTCAATTAGAGATGAACCTCTTATACCATGTAAAATTTTCTAATTCAAGAGGACAACTGCCCTGTGTTTCTTTCTCAAATAACTCAGATCTTGAATTACTTTAATAATCGAATAAAATTTTGAACATGCAACAGTCACACATATAACTGGAAAACCTAAACAGTGGACTCAGAATAGCTTTTCAAGTACACACATAATTCTGTCCTTCAAATCAGCTTATCATTAATGATCGAAACTTACAAGGACACGTCAAAACTGAGGTTTTCAACTTCTTGGACACTCAGATCTGCTCTATCTCCTTGTTGGATACTCAAACCCACACTTTACTGAATTGCTATACAACACTGTTCAATATGGATTCTGATCTGACCTTGGCTCCTCTCCTGTGCTTTGAATCTACTCAACTGATCTCTCTCTGATCTCGTCTTTTTGATGTTCAAAAATGTTTGCATACAACTTCTCTCATCTTGTTCTATTTATGCTCTCAGACTCTAATTGAGAAAATTAATCTCCCTTATCTTAGCAACTAATCTCTTTAATCCGAGCAACCACCTTTTCTCAACAATTATGTGTACAGCTAAGATTAGATCAAATACAAATCACTAATATTCTGAAAATATCTAGAATATTTCATTTAGATTTTTAAGAGTTAGGAGATTGAGTGAAATTGATCTTTCACTTTTATTTACTAAGTGAAATTACAAGATGGTATTATTTCACAGTTTTACGGTCACCAAAAGTTGTCTTGAACCACTTCTCACACATTCACACCTTTCATGTGTAAGAAGTTCCTACATGAGTTACACTTATCGACATACCCTGTATCCCTTGTACCCAGTTCCAAATCAAAGCAAAGGTCTTAGCAGAATGCCATTTCTCACATGCTGCTGGTCACACTGGCTTCTTTAAGACATATAACAACAAGAGCAATTTCTTTTAGAATGGGCTCTAATAAGAGGTGAAAAATATTTGTTGCTTCATGTGAGACCTATTAGAGGAATAAAACGGAGACTGTGAGAAGTTCAAGACTAATGTATGCCTTGCCTGTTTTGAATAAAAGGTGATAATGATAATCCATTAACATTGTCTTTAGAAGTTTGCCTCAGGCCGGAGGGAGAATCTCCATCTTTGTTATTTCTAGGGTGCTACTGACAAATTCTCACACGTTGTTGAACTATTCATGCCACATGTTTATAGGCTTCATGGATTTAAGAAAAATCAGTTTGGAGTTAGAAGAGCCAACTAGGTTTAAAGAGAAATTTAAGGCTGAATGGCAGCTTTAGGGTAACAAAAATTAGTGGTATTAATTTGAAATTTTAACAAAATAAAGTTTATTGTGTAAAATTGGTTATCCCACATGCAAGAGATAAGTGAGCTTGCCTAAAGGCTTTAGACGGGCTCTTAAGCTTGATACAAAAGTATATTTGGGAATGTTTTCATGTGCGTAATTTGTGAGAAACAGATTCCTAGGTCAAGTGCAGTGTCCATATTCCTCTTGGACAGGCATGGATTCACATCTAAACCTATCTATGAAAGCATTTTGGGGTAATGCTTCAAAAAATGTGCCTCGAGTGGCTTCACCATGGAGCAAACTTTCATTGGCGTAAGGTGTGAATTTTGAGGGGTATTTATTGGCGCCTAAGTAATCGGATTCGTTAAAAAGGGGCCACGTGTCCGAATCCTGCAAATCAGACACGATTCGTTGGGGATTCGAATCCCAGAAGGGGACATGTCATGTCCTAACGGGACACGTACGAATCCCGTACGTGTCCCGTTAGGACACAACGTGTCCCAATTCTGGGATTCGAATCCCCAAAAATGAAACCCACTTAGGTACACATGCAAGCTTGGGCGACTTTAGCAAGATAAATACAGCCAAATGGATCGTTCTATAGTGTTGCAAGTTAACTGCATTCCATTGTAATGTTCCCATAATGGGGATGGATATGCCTGCTGCACAATGATAACAGGAAGCGTCTTGTCAAAACAAAATAAAGTTCACTATGGGTGGCTATTGGCCAAAGAGACCACTGACCACAAGCTAGCAAATCAGACTTGCATCGATACCACTTGTGACATAACCCTGCAATATCTTAATACGCCATGGGGAAAAGGGCAATATTATAGTCCAAAGGTTAAAAAGGAAAGAAACTATACAATATATGTAAAAGATACAACATATTACATGCAGACAAGAAGATTATCATATATATAGGATATGACAAACCTAGATATCCTAATGGATGCAATTCTACACAATAGTTTTTTAAAATAATAATAATTATTAGATATATTGCATCAAACTAAGAACTATCAATGTCAATTTCAATAGGTTATTATATGACAAGGAATACAAATGTTGAACACAAATCATACTTGAGGCCCTCAAAAGCTCTGTCTAGCCTAAGTCCACATCTATATGCATGTTTGCTTTTGGTGAATTGATTAGATGGATGAGCACTATTCAACACCTACATGAATTCCTTTAGAATTTATTAGAAAGGCAACAATAAGAGATTAACGTTTAGCTACAAAGGTATTGGCCTTGTTGCCATTCATCCTTACTGGGAATTAGCAAATCCAAGGAACCATAAAAAGAAACACTAGCTTGGATTTATCCTTCATCCATCAATTGAGTGAGTTGCCTCTCTAATTTGGCATTCTCCATGATGGAAGTACAGTAAACAAATACATTAGGTTACTATGAGTATCATTAATGAGAATTTGTGTAAGAAATATCTAATTTTTAATATATATATATATATATATATATATAGATATATATATTAATAAAATAATATATAACGAATCCTACGTGTCCTGTGCTGGGGGGTCAACGTGTCCAAATCCGACACTCGAATCCCCGTATCCTACGAATCTTGAATCCCCGTGTCAGGTGACTTAGATTGGCACAAGGTGTGAAATCTGAGGGGTATTTATTCTGCCAAAATCGCTCAAGACATGCACCATGGAGCAGAGTTTCATTGGCATAAGGTGTGAACTTGACGGGTATTTATTTTGCCAAAATTGCTCAGGACATACACCCAATCTAATCCCTTTAGATCAAAGTGAGAATGGAACCCTGGTGGACAACAAAGCACTTGTTCACCTCACCAGTGAGTCAATCATCCATGGGCAGGAAAAGCCATTTTATCCTATATATTGTTGAAGCATTTTCTTTTTCATATTAATAAAGGCTTTGTTTTGAGGGTTTTCCACCAATATTTGAATGTTGTTCTTCTTTATTGTCAAATATTCAACTTTTTATTCCAAAATTCAGAAATTTTTATTTTTATTTTTATTTTTTTATTTTTATTTTCGTTTATTTATTTTATTATTATTATTATTATTATTATTATTATTTTTGTTTTTTTTTTTTTTTTTTTTGTTTTTTTTTTGTTTTGTTTTGTTTTGTTTTTTGTTTTTTTTTTTTTTTTTTTTTTTTTTTTTTTTTTTTTTTTTTCAGGTATTTCAAAACATTTTTTTCCCGGGGAAAAGTATCATAATTTTCATTATCAAGTAAAATTACATGTTGTAAATGCCATAGGCATATGCAGAAAAGTGACTGTGGTCATCCGAGAACTGTTTTGTATTGTAGAAATCTATACGAAAAACCCAAAGAAGGGTGTGCTGATAGTATCTGATCATATACATTATTATTTACATATTCAATTTTTTTCAAAATTTCACCCATGGTGATTACTGTTCTATAGACAAATAAATAAATAACATAAATAGATACATTAGGGCTTGTCAACCCTCTGCAGTACTTGATCCATGTATGGTCTATGGAAATACTAGTAGATCTATTCTGGTGTGTGCTCCCTGATCACCCATTCCCCTCTAGGATGATTCGTTGCCACTTTTGAAAGCCGGTCCGCAGGTTCATTGCACTCCTTGTAGATATGAGCACATGAAACATGATCAAAATATGTTTTTAAAAACAAAACATCATCCAATATGGTTCTTAGTGTATACGCATGGCATGTGGAAATGCAATTGAACCAGTTAATAACAATCTTGGAGTCCCCATAAACTTGTAAATATCTACAATTTTTGTTTATAGCAAAATATAAAAGATGACGAAGTCTAAGGAGCTCCGCAAAGTTATTTGTGCCACCGTCCAACCCCATACAAATATTGAAATAATGTGTCTCAGATATATGGAGGATAATGCCACCGTCACAACCCTGTTCCTGTGCTGATTCGTCGAAATAGGCCCAAGGGTACGCTTTGTCTATGACCTCCAGGGTGATGGTTCGAATATTGGCAACTTGTTCATCAACTGGAATTTCCATATAACCGTTACAAATCTTAGGAATAATCAAAGGCCAGACTATATGCTTCCCATGAAATATGTTGTTGTTCCTGCTCATCCATATGTGCCAGCACACCATTAATGGAAGATTTCGGGATCTTGGGTTTGGAGCTTCAGCCCACCACTGGTTCCAGGCATTTAGTGTACCATCGCCAGCCCAAGTAAGTGATAAATTAAGAGTATGTAACACCTGTGCCTAGACCTGTTGTGTTGTAGGGCAGGAGAGAAAGAGATGGTGATTAGATTCCTCCTCCTCACGACATAATACGCACCATGTAGGTCCCTGAAAAGATCGTTTTCTGAGATTAGTTCTGGTTGGGGTTTTGTCCATAATGATGTTCCACATCAAAAGATGAGTACCCGATGGGCCTTTTAGCTTCCATATGCTGCTCCACTAGTTATCCAAAGAATCAGGTTTATGGCTAGCATGGATAATAGGATATCCATCCTTTGGAGTATAGATCCCCTTCTGTGCAAAACCCCAAAGCAGTTTGTCATCCTCATCCCTCAGTCTCACATGGGATTCAATTAAAGCCGCCGAATATCTCCTCCACTCCATATGCCACTGATCTGGTATATCTAGGTTCTCCACTGTTATATGTAGTGGTGTTGTATAGGTCCCCGATATGTGTGATGTTTGCCACTCCATTATGATTTAGGAAGGCAATCAAGCCAGGAGGGAGATGGTGTGAGTTGCCGCAACCAATCCATGGATCGGTCCCAATGCGGATAGACATGCCGTTGCCGATTTTCCAAGTAAGACCCCTTCTTATGATGGGAAGGGTATTTATAACAACCCTCCAAATCACTGATATTCCTTTCTTGTTCCAAGTAGGTAATATTAACCAGTCCATGATTGTGCGCAACCATATGTATTTATAGGTAACCAGCTTTGACCAAAGTCTCTTGTGCTTCAGGAGAAGCCATCCTAATTTGGCTGCAAGTGCTTGAGCAAAGGTAGAGAGGTTCTTGAGGCCCCAACCCCCCCATTTTTTGGGAGTTGCAATTCTACTTCATTTGACCCACACATAGGGTTTTCCCTCCTTGTGACCCTTCCATGAGAAGTGGCAGCAAACTTGTTGAATCCTTTGTAATATACCTGGGGGATCTAGGCCAGAGACATCCATAAGACTGGTGTTGCTTCCAGAAACGATTTAATGAGCACCAGTCTACTTGCTCTGGATAGTAGATGAAGGTTCCAAATATTTAATCTTCTTTCCACCTTGGCAATCAACCAGGTCCAATCTGCAATTTTGTATCCATATGCTTTTATCCTGAAACCCAAGTACTTCAATCCATCCTCCATTGTCAGGTTTTGGAAGGGGATGTTTTGGAGTGCATGATAGGTCTCCTATTGAGTACAAGCTGAGAGAGATATAGTGGATTTGGCCCCATTTATTTCCATCCTTGTTGCGGCACAAAAAACATTCAACACTTCAGAGAGAGTGTTGTTGTCTTGAATGCCTCCATCTAAGAAGATGAGCATGTCATCCACAAAGAGCAGATGTGTTAGAGTGCATTTCTCCATGATCTTGAGACCCTTGAGCCTCCCGACTCTTTTTTCTGATGCAATCAGCTTGCTTAAGCCTTCCATCACAATAAGAAAAAGCAATGGGGAGAGAGGACACCCCTACCTGATTCCTCGCTTCGCCTGAAAGGAATGGGAGACTGATCCATTGATTAAGGTTCCAAAGGATATAGATGTAATGCAACACATTATCCATCTGATATAAACTAGTAGAAAGCCCAGGTGAGTAAGGATCATCCTTAAGAATAACTAGCTGACCTTGTCAAAGGCCTTTGAGAGGTCAATCTTGAGCATCACCCCTTTAAGCTTCTTCTGTTTGATGGAGTGTAAGGCCTTTTGTGCTATGCCGATGGCCTCAAGGATTTGTCGATTGTGTAGGAAGGCAAACTGTTTCGAGGAGATGTTGCTTGATAGGATCAGCGTGATGCGGTTAGCAATGATCTTCGCAATAATTTTGTATAGGCTGTTACATAGGGATATAGGCCTGAAGTCATTGAAGGATGGTTGGGATTCCATCTTGGGAATGAGGGCTATATAGGTGGAATTTATAGGTTCATACATTTTTCCCGATGAACGACATTCCTCGATCACATTGGGTAGATCCGGTCCAATAATGTCAAAGAATGTAAGATAGAATTCCATGGACCAACCATCTGGCCTCGGACTTTTGTCCTTCTTAAGCCACTTTAGGGTGCCCTCTAGTTCCCCCATAGTAACAGGTTTTATGAGATCCTCCACCAAGTCAGGTTCCACAAATCTGGGAAAATGCCCTGCAATGTGAATGATATCAGCTAGAGGTGTGCCTGGTGGGGCTTTGAACAACTACTTGAAGTGAGTGTTACCCAGCCGTGCCAATTGATTATAAGTTTTAGCAATTAGACCCTGTTTCATAGGCATTTTCTAGATAATATTGTTGGATTTCCTTCCATTTGCAAATTTATGGAAGAATTTTGTAATTCCATCCCCCGCTTGTAACCAAATTGACCTGCTTCTGAGTCTCCAAGTTTCTTCTCGATCCAACAAAATCTTTGATCTTTGGGTTTCCAAGTTCACAAGGTGTATTTTTGTTGTTATAGAGGTGTACCCTCTTCCCTGTTCATCCATTAGAGTGGCCAGCTGATTTTTAGTGTCACCAAGGGTATGTTCCTCCTTAGCCTTTTTCCTTCTAGCCCAATCTATGGATAATCGCTTGAGTTTGATCAGGTTACTATAGAAACCCTCAGCCTTCCTTTGGACATTTGGTAAGGGATGGGCCTTCCAAAATTTTGAAACCAACCTGAGATATTCAAGGTCCTTTAACCAGGTCGAATTAAACTTAAAAGGAGCCCTAGGTTTTTTGAAGGAGCCTGCCACTTCCAGATAAATAGGGGAATGATCCGATATTCCTCTAGTGCCCACCCACTATCTGAAATTTGTGAGGGAAGTAAGCAGATCTTCATGAATGAGATACCCATCTAGTCTCCTCCCCAGAGTTGCATCTCCAGTCCTTCTATTGTGCCAGGTTGGCAGCTTCTTGTTCATAGGGACATCAATAAGACCATGTTGCTCCAAGAGGATGCCGAGTTGATCCGAGAGTGGATCCAGCTGCGAGTGGTGTCCCCAGAATTCTTCATGTCCGATGGAAAAATTAAGATCTCCCCCTAGAATAATGGATTGGTCTATCAGGGGATTCTCAAGGAGCTGCTGCCAAAAATCCAATATACTATGATTGGGTGCATAAATGTTCATAATACATAGATTTTTGCCCAATTCAGTGGAAAATATATCGATAACCAGGAAACCCTGACCTCCCCAAGCCGATATAACCTTGACGGTTTGAGGGTTTATCTCGAGAGCTAGACCCCTGGATCTCTCAGCAACATCCAGGGCTTGAAAGCGCCACCCTGGCATGATAGTTAGAAGGGTCTTAACAATCAGCTCAAAGCTACCTAGGGTTTCTTGAAGAAAAATAATGTCACAAGGCTCACAACTCAAGAGTCTCTTAAGGGATGATTTTTTAGAGGGACTAGCTAATCCCCTACAGTTGAAGGAGAGCCTCTTCATGGGGGAACATTGCCAAGGGTGTCTGGTGCTCTAAGTACCCTTTCAATGGTGTTCTGTCTGCCCTGAGCTACATCATCTCCAACAATCTTAATGGCTTTGGACATCTTGGAAGGCCTCCCCCGAGTGGGTTTATGCACAACATTTGAGGGTGTGATACCCAATCCAAGCGAGTAAGGGATTGCCTAGTGGCAGGAACGGAGGTTGTAGGAATGTGAACCCGAAGCAGATGGCGAAATAGGATTGTGTTGGAGCCCCTGTCCAAGGACAACTAGGGGGTGGTGGAAAAGATAGGCAATGGGTGATCAAGTGCACAGGTAATGGGAGAGGTAACCAAACAAGGTGAAGATGCAAATGATGCCAATGAGAAAAAAATATTGATTAAAATTTAGTGTAGAGGATAAGGGAGAAGAAATTGTACCCGATGTAGGAGCAGCCTCCGCAGCAGATCGGGATCTAGTCATAGGAAGGGAGATTGGCGACATCTGGGAAGCGTTGGATGGCTGAGCAGTGACCCCAGCCACATCCTTTGGACTATCTAGACCTGTGGGCTGCTCATCCACAATTAGGTCTTTCATCTGGTGATGTTTGGTTCCCTTTGTAGCAGCCGGAGTAGTAGGCATGAGCAGTGGGCATTCTTTGAAAAGATGTCCAACCTTATGGCATCATCTACACCTCAATGGAACACCTTCATAACCAAGATTTTGTCAGCGAGAGAAATGCCTTCAATGTAGGGTAATATTTTCCTCCAGGCCTTCTCTGGTGTCCAAATGAACCAGGATGCGAGCCATAGTCATATTCCCTGACGTTTCATAGGACTGATCATGTTCTAAATAGGTACCTAGTGCCATGCTTATGCACTTAAAAACGACTGGAGTCCAGTATTGCATCGGAAGGCTTGGTAATCGAACCCAAATCGGCCCAACTCCTATTTGTTCCCTCCCAGGATCAAATAAGGGATCCCATCTTTTCAGCAGAATAGGGGCTAATTCGATATGCCATAATCTAGAGAGTATCCAGTCCGTGTATTCTTCCCTGTGGAAACGAAGGGAAAACCATCCTCGCGCAAGCATTTGCATGGTGGGTAGTTCTTTGAGTAAAGAACCCAAATCTCTGAGGTCCAGAGATGAAGTCTCTCCACAGTATAGTTTTGCCCCCGAACTCGGCCCACCAAGACCTTCTTGGCTGTATCATCAACTTCCCCCATCGAGAGGTCTTCGCCCAAGGATAGGTTGATGTCCATATCGATAGCTTTTAGGCACCTTCCTTTCTTTAGCTTGCCAGATCTGCGAGCCGTCAGATAGTCCCAAAGATATCCCCGTATGCCCTGGTTAACCCTCTGTGGGGTGGATGGGGTCGATTTAGGGTTTGGGACCGGGGAGCTGAAGCATCCAGAATGGATAGGGGTGCTGGGAGATGGGCCACCAGGGTTAAGGGTGCTACCAGATACTGTAGGGACAGGGTAGGTAGTAGTCCCAGGAGGGGGGATGCCAGAGGTGGAAGGGTTGTAGGGCGGGGCAGAGACGTGGGGTGGATGGGGCAGTGGCACGTCGAAAGTGGGCAATGGTTGTAGGCAGGTACCAAGGAGATTCAAGGTAGCCGGGGAAAGCGGTGGGCAGTCCAAGCCGGAGGTGTCTTCGATGTTGATAGAGGGTGGAGGATGGGGCACAGATGGCCCAGGTCGGTCTAGTGCAGAGCTAGGAGCTGACAGAGGTCGTAGAGATGCGGCAAAGGGACCAAAGCCTGACACGGCGTGATGGCGAGACCAAATGACCTCATGGGGATTGGGGTCCTCGGTATAGCCCACCTCGTCCAGGTCCATTGCAACTGATAGGAAAACGGTCGATGGTGGTTACGGACTGCGAGGAAGGCGGGAGGACCACAGGAACGGAAAATGCCAGAGAGCCCGCGGGAAGGAGGTAAGGTTGGATGGAGTCTGGCGAGCTGTGGAGGTTAACACTGACTGTCAGGTGCCTGGCAGCAGTGCCACATTAACTCCATTATCGCCGACCATCAGAGCTTTGCTAGGGTTTGTTTTCCTCTTCATTTTCTGCCATCTTCAAAATAATTATTTGTTTGTGTTCTTGTCTATATTTTTGTTTGGAATAATTTATAAAGATATAACAGTCAGGTGGTTTCAGATTTTAGTTGTTTCATCAAGTATATTCCAGTATAATACTGTATTCCAGCTTTGTTTATCAGACAATATTTGTTCAGGAACCTAACATGTCATATTTGGCCATGATATAACTGTTTACTATTTTAGTATTACAGTGACTTGATCAATGGACATAGGGTGCTTGTAAGAGATTAACTGCATACATGAGATACATTTTGGGCCTGTTTGGGTACACCAAACTTTATTTATAAGATATTCAATACCTGTTCAGGTACACCAAACTTTGTGTGTAAGATCTCCAATAAAGAGAGTTACTTTACTTCATTGTTACTCCAGAATGAAGTCTTTTCTCTTAACCTGTCATTAACTCTGTCAGTATTAACTATTTAACATGTTCTTTAATTTGTTTAAACCATCAGCAGATTGTTGTTGTAGTTGGTGCATTTTTAGTGGGAAGATACCATTTTGTTTGAATGCTTTATTTAGTTTATTTTTTACACAAATGTTCTTATGAACAGTATTTCTATGGATGTCACAGTTTGTTAAAAGTGAGGACTCATAAATAGTGAGCACCTTATTCACATCCACCTACTCATTCTTTAAACTTTATATTGAATCACAATGCAGGAAATTCCAGGTATGCTCCTCGCTTTAGTGCTCTGTTCTGATTACCGAAAGAATAGGGATCTTGGCAATGATACAAAATTGCCTATTATGAGGGGCTGCAAGTATTTTTGGCATGCACTTTCAGGATATACGACTGGTTTGATTGCTGCTCTTGCTGCAGGAATCTTGACACGATTACCACAACCTGCACTTCTGTATTTGGTATTGATTAGCATCATGCACTTTAAACTGGATAACTTGCAAGTTAAAAATATATTTCTTTGGCATCTTCATTGTGCTCTGGTATTCCTCAGTTACAAACTAGAAATTTTTCATGTCATTGTCTACTTTGAGAATATGAATGAACTTGCATAGATTCACCTTGAGAATATCTTATTGGGAACCTGTTTTATTTTTTTCTTGTCAGTTCACTCACTTATTTCTTCCATTTTCTTTTTAGTATCCTTAGATGAAATGGCATTTTTTTAATTTTTGGAATGGGTTATAGTTGTTAGGAAGTATTGAATAGTTCAGAGAATTCCTTCTTTCATGTATGAATGTAGTTGTTTACCTTTGGACACATATTAATAGAAAGTGTATTCTATCTCCCATTAAGAGATTTTTGGAATTGCCTTGCACTATATTATAATCAGTATTTTGACCTTCAATCAAAATGAACGAGTACGTCCTCCATAATTTTCCAGGGTTCTAACATTAGAAAATACTCTGACTGCATTTGATTTCATGTATAAAATGTATTTTCCCATTGGATGTTACATGGTATTTCTGATGCCCACCTCTGGTATTGTAGTCATTTGGAGTCAATGAGTTTACACCAGATTCTTTGTTTAGAGACTTGAGGTGTTTGGATGTTTCTAATATTGTGTAATTGCTGTGATGAATGAACCGATAAGTTTGACCCAAGTAATGGTACAAAACTTTTGTTTAAGGTCCATTTTTGTCGATTTAACTTCATCCTATTGCCATTGAAAAATTAGAGCCTTCAAGGTCATGCACATTTGATCCAGAAGACCAATAATACCCACAAATGGTCATTTCTCATTCAAAAATTGAACACACATTTAAGGGAATTAGAAAGATGGAACCTGATTGTTTTATAGTGGTCCACTATAAGTAACGTCTTAGAGTCTGTTTATGAAATATAATGCCCAGAAATTGATACACAGACACAACACTTCATAACGGTGCTTGTATCACCATCAAACCCTAAACCCCATAAGTTGAGTGGTCAGAGCAGCCAGATCTTGTTTATGACTAGGTTGAGAAACGTCCTCTTGTTGGTTTCAAGATCATTTTGACCTATATCATCGATCATTCCAGAGTGCACCTTTTCCAGGCCCCAAAATGGTCCCTCAGCATTGACTTCATGTGGATTTGTTAGAGGTTCGTTGTCTACATTTCCTTTTAAAAATCTAGTGCATTAATGATTGTCCACATGTTCATGAAGAAGAGAACATCTTTGCATTTGATGTGGTCCAGAGAGAAATTTTTTATTTGGTCAAGTCTGTATTCTTCATCAATTATTTTCTTGACACCGTTTTCATTCTCGGCACTGTAGTTGTATATCTCATCGAGGGTTTCATTACAGGTTTCATCAATCTTCTGGGCTGTCCAAATTTGTTATTGTCAACAATAGAGCCATCTAGAGGTGGAAATGGATCTGCATGACTGAAAGCTTCAATAATTGTGTGTTTATAACATACCCTTTGTTTGTCTACCAAGGAATATCCAATGGATCTGTATGACTGAAAGCTTATAACATACCCTTTGTTCGTCTACCAAGGAATATCCATCACATATGTCAATAACATTTTCTTCCAGATGAATATTGACAGTAAAAGGAAGAGACTTCCCTATCCCATCAGGCTTGAGGAATAAATTCAGATTGTAGGCATAAAAAATAGCAGGACTGTCGGATTCCATGATATAGGATCTTTGAGGATTGAACTATAATATTAATTGTTTCTTCACTCAGATAATAATAATGGTCACATTATTACTTTGCTGGCTTTGAAAAACCTTTTGAGTTTATTGGCCTCAAACTGTAGGAAATCATGATTACTTCCATTTATTTCTTATACGATCATGATTAACATCAAAGTGCAATGTGGGGATTACATTACTCCTCAAACTCACAATGACATGTTGAGGTGCCAAGTATATTACCATGAAAGCCTACAGCTCCCTTAATTTCAGTGTCTATGAAAATAGAATTAGTGTGATTGAACTATATTTATGTGACTTCAAAAGTGTTTTCAGGATTTAAATTATCAGCAAGGGAAGCATGATCTTCATTATCCTTTTCATATGGTTGATCTTTTGGGGTAGAAACATGGTTTCTACCTGTCTAGAACTGCATATGGGTTGTATCGTCGCTGGAAATATTAAAAAATTCTTCATTTCCTCTGTTTATCACTTTGTCATGTAGGACATCATGACTGGCATCCTCACAATGGTGAAATTTTTTATCATGCTCCTTGTTTTCATGCAAATCATTCATAGAATCTAGGACAGATACATCAACACATAGCTGTTCTTTGATGAGGATGGGGTTTATTGTGGGGCCATGTTGGTCACAAGTAGCCTGTCCATCAAGAAATAATCTTGTGAATTTGAAGTGTCTTTTTCAGTGATACTGTTATCCTTTGTTGCAAATATCTTCAATTTCTCGTAATATTTCTGAGTTTTTCAGATTTAAGTTTATGCTTGCTTATTTTACCCAATATTCACCTTGATTTCATTGATTGTTTCCTTTGATTTTGAATAACATATATGCTGTTATCATCTTCAAGAGAGGTGGGAGATTCTTCTTCTTGTACGTTTACCACAAGGTCCTGAAAGGTATTTTCATATCATCGGAACCCAGGGCCCCAATGCTCGAGAAAGCCCTCAATTAGACCAGCAATAAAAGATATTCCCTTTGGACTACCGGATCTAACCCAAGCCTTTTGTTTTTCCTCAAGATAGTATAGAGTTAACCTCATGCATAACATATATATATTCTTTTGAGAAGAGTATATATATTATTTTCAATCCATGTCCTTGCCTTGCAGGACCTTGAGAGGGGTATATAGATTCTTCTCAATGGAAAACAGTTTCCGTTTGTATGATTGTTTATGATCTAATCATCTGCAGAATATCATAGTGCAAGGATTGCTAGGGGATCTATATTCAAAAGAAGGCTTGAAGATAATATCCACTATCAAATCAACCAAGGGTAGGCTTAAAAGATGAAATTGAAAAACATTTTACTTCTTAATTCTCCCTACAAAAGAATTTTCAATTGCAAAGACTAAGCACAAAGAATATTGTGTGACTAGTCTTTGACCTTGGGTAAGCTAGCTGCTACCCTCTCAAACATGATCAATGATGATGGTAAGTCTTGGGATTAGACAGATTCCAGTGTGAATTCTATAATGCTACCTAGTACTTTGTCTATCCAAACATTTTGTATAGGTTTACAATGAATCCATTACAAGAGCAATCATTGAGAACCAATAATTTAAGCTATTGATGTTATGCATAACAATTGTTGTTATATTCAATATTCTGCCAACATGCCATGCAGATTTTGTTTCTCAATGTGTATTCATGTATTAATTCAACTGTTTTCAAACTATTTTATGTGATCAATGATATGCAGAGGCACTTTCATGGGTGCTTCAGATCCTAAAAGGCTGAACTTGCATACACAGGAGTTTATATATAAAAGTGAAGATATGACAGGAAATAAATTCTATCATGCTCTAATAACCAACTAGGGTTTTGGTGAACAGCCTTTTGAAAATATAGTCTAATGGTTCTTTTGTGTATTTGTATTCCTGTAGCAGGATAGTTCCAACAGGATTTGATTTAGACAACTTCCAAGAAAGCCATTAAGCTAATTTTTACATGTATTAGCTACAACTACAGACTATTTTAGCACACTTTGTCTTAATGCTCTTTGTTTGTCACTAAGGATTAATGAGGATCATTGTTTCATTGATAGCGTTGTGCACAAACATTAATGATTAAATAGGTTGTTTTAGTGATACCACAGTTGTGCATATTTGTTGTGATTACCCTTTTGTTCCCAAAATTGGTTAGATCTCACCAAAATCATCCTACACCTGTGGAGCTCTGGAAAGGTATGTTTTTGACAAACAATTTAGTGATTTTTCGGTGGCAATTGTAACCCTTTCTGCATAATGAACTTAAAGAGATAAAGCATTTTTAGTAGAATATGTGAGAATTAGTATGAAAAGCTTAATCACTGATAATTGCCATTTTTCCATGCAGAAAAGGGTGGAAACGAAGGATTACTGTTTAAGAGGAAAAGACAAAGGAAGAGTAACTGCTGTCCCTTTGGAAGGGAACCGGATGCGAATGAGATCAAGCGGATCGAAGCAGAACGACCCGGGAAAGAAAGAAGAATTATCGAATCGGCGGAGCAGGGGAAGGAAAATCAAGGATTAACGGCTTGGCGAATCCCTCAGGATCTTTGATCCTAAGGGATCGCTGTCTTGCTTATTTTTGCTACCTAGATACCTCCACCATTACTCTTATAAAAAGGGGCAGCAGTGTTAAGCTCAAGAGGACCTTTTTTCATATATGTAAACTTAAGTCTCAGTTTGAACTTTGATCATCGAGTCTCGTTAAGACTTGTTTTGCTGTACTTTTGTTGATGCATTAATACCAAAGACTTGGTGCTTTATTTCATCTTTACGTCTGGAGTAATCTAAGGCAGTGTATCCTTGGAAGCTAAGGGCCCGGCTCCGAAGGACACTTGCTTTTGTATCATTATAATTTTGTTTCTGTGTGGATTGTTTATATAGTTTGGTAATCTGATGTATTTATCATATGCTGTTCCATGCTCTGTTACGACTAATTCATCGATGGTTTCATTCGGGAAATTTGTGTAAGTGACTCTGTTTTGATGAATCTTTTCAGAGTTGATTGCATGTTCACTAGTTAAGCCAACTGTTTCCATTACAGAGCCTTCATATTGAATATTGCTGAGTTGGATCCATTTGAACTCTTATTTATGGAAATCCGGAAGTAATATTATTCTATATAGTCATCTTCTCTTGAATCGTCAGATTGCTATAAGTGTGTTGTGTATATATGATAAATGTTGTTCCATAATTCATTTGTGAATATCGCCTCATAAAGTAAAGGTCATTGGAATTGCTTTTGAAGATTGTTATTTGATTGCGGAATGGGATTTTAGTTCAATAGAGCAAGTTCAGTTCTAGCTCGCGAGCTCTAGTTTATTAAGTTGTTGTTCCATTTATTGCCGTTCCATTTACTGTTGTTCCATTTTAGGTTTGCTGTTCCATTTTCCGTTTGTTGTTCCATTTTACTTTCTGCTGTTCCATTTCCTTGCATTTACTGTTTTGGTGTGAGAGAAGGTCTAAAGTTGTAGTGAGTCAGCAAGTCACTGCTTAGCTCCCAGATCTTTGGTCCATACTCTATTTTCCTTCCATCAGTTTCTAGAGGGATGGGTTATCGCTTCCGCACCCTTGACTGATAAATTGCCTGGTGTGATTCCTTTCTTTTAAACGCAAATTAGTTATAGTTAGCATCCGTTTACTCTTGTATTTTCTAGACACTGTACTACGAAGCATTACTCTGACGACTAGCCTCGGATTGAGATACTCTTTGCAATAACAAAGCGTTCCCGGATTGACTTATTAATGTAGCATAACTAGAGGTGAAAAGGACCCTTGTTACAGCTCTACATTTTGGCGTCGTTGCTGGGGAAAGAGTACAGCCATTTTTCTTTTACAGAGTAGTGTACGAGTCTGCTAGGGGAGAGTTGGATTTTAAAAACGGAAGGTAAGAACCTGTGTACGGAGCATGTAAAAGCCCTGCTCCACCGTCCGCTTTCCTAGCAGAATTGTGGGTTGAATAGAATTTGGTAGTTGATAGAATGCATGACTAAGCAGAAAAAGCCAGAGAAAATTATCAAACCTCCATTCAAACTCGAAAAAGCCAAAGGGCCAGTAACCCTTGGCCGAACGACCTTAATAGATGAAATTTATAAGAAGACTGAATCTCAGCCATCAGTAGGTCTCAGAAGAACCAATTCCAAACAGCCTATTGGTTCCCTTCAGGCCACAGGATCACCATCTGTAGCCTTCGCTGAGGTGCATAGTCAGACTGATGAATAGGACTTTCAAGAAATTGAAAATTCTATTCCAGAACGACTGCAGGAAGGGAATCTAAGCAATCTTTGTGAAGGAGAGGGGGAAACAGGAGAAGTTGAAGAGCCAAGATCTCCTAGGATAATCCATTCATTAGAAAGCCCAGATGAAGGAAGCGCTGTAAAAATCATTGAAGGGATT
This sequence comes from Pinus tabuliformis, assembly GCA_031772625.1. Classification (NCBI taxonomy): domain Eukaryota; kingdom Viridiplantae; phylum Streptophyta; class Pinopsida; order Pinales; family Pinaceae; genus Pinus; species Pinus tabuliformis. The sequence goes on from CM062817.1 coordinate 175,737,857, forward strand.
CAATCTCCTCAAGTAACAGGCGCTCTCATTATTCCGGACAAAGGAAGTGCTATTAAGACAACCAAAACCGCACCTTCTCAGCCTAAGAATACTCTTTTAGGAATCCCAGAAGGTTATTGGCACATATTCGATCCTATGGTGCAGAACCAGCCCAATACTCAAACTTCTACATTACAATATCCTATAGTGGATTCTGCAGCAAATGCTCCTATGAAAGCAATTCCCCTTCAACACATTCCTACATTTCATGGACTTACATCAGAAGACCCGGATGCATTCTTATTTGAATTTGATGTATTATGCAGGGGATATGATTACACCACTGACCCCCAGAAATTAAAGTTGTTCCCCTCCACTTTGAAAGGAGCAGCGTTAAGATGGTTTACGGGTTTAGGTGGTGGGGTTATAAATAACTGGGAGCAGATGAAGGAATCTTTTCTAAAGAAATATCAAGACTACTGTAGGTCTAGAGAATTGAAAGACGAAATATTCCAAATGATAGCTAGACCGAATGAAACATTAGAAGAATATGTAGAACGTTTTCAATATAATTTACAAAGGTCGCCTTATGCATCATTACCATTGCTTGATAATGTGTTAAAAACTGCATTAATCAGAGGCATGAAAGAGCAGTGGATCGAAACACTAAATATCATGGGAAAAGGGGATATTTATCAAGAAAATTTTGCTGACATCATTGATCTATGTATCAGAAGTTCGAGAGGCAGCACAAGGATAAAACCAGCAGAATATGATCGGTTTGTCAGAGATAACAAAACACCAACAGAAGGAGTAACACGTGTAGAACTTGGCAATTTATTAGAAAATTTTAAAACTGATATTCTGGCGACATTAACTACACAACTTGATATTGTGCAGGCTAAACAGAAGCAGATTGAGGCAGAACAGAATTTGGCGATCTTCTGCCCCCGATGTAGAAGAAAACATAGCCACAAGGAATGTCCACTGGATGCAGCTCAAGCATGTGCTATCTGTACAAAGGATCATCTTACTGAAAGTTTCCCATCACTTCCTAGATTGAAGGCAGTATATAAGGAAGCAGAAGAAGAACCAGAATCAGCATACTTCGTTAACCAGCATCGCCAATGGCAATCAAGGCAATCAGGTATGTTTTCAGACCCAACCTCTTCTTTTCAGCCTCCACAATATAACGCTCAACAATATAGCATGTGGCAAAACCAATCCCCATTTCCGAACTAGTCATCACAACCATTTCCTTCTCCAAATCCATGGATGAATCACCCAAGCCAATTTGGTTGGCCGAATTCTCCTTACACCCCACCATATTGGCAGAATAGCTCATACCCTCCGCAATGGACCCCCCCTACTTCACAAAGTTCACCCTGGCATACAAATTGGCCAAGATCGACATATCAGCCGACAGGAACCATTCCGCTCCCTCAACCGACTCTGCCAGCTTTGCAACAAAATCCCCAGTCCAATCTAAGGCCGCAACTCCCAGCCCAGCCCAATCCTAATCCAAATAATAGACCGGTTCAATCCCTCCAAATTATAGAATCAGCAGAAATCGGACATGAACTAAAGGAGTGCAATGACCTTCAGTTAAGATCTGGGCGTATAATAGAAACAGAGGGAGACAAAACAGTTCACATTGAAGATCAGTTACCAACAGAACAGCCGTTACAGCGAGAGGAGGAGCAGACTCATCAAGCAAATACACCCTCTCCTCCCTTCCCAGAACGATTAGTCATACCACGACCTGTACAGCATCCAGACTTTGACATTCTAGGGGAGTTACAAAATCTGTACATAAGAATTCCATTCCTCCAAGCCATTCAAGACATCCCTATTTACGCAAAAACTATAAAAGAATTGTGCATAAAGAAATCGAGGAGGAATCCAACCACTAACCCTAGAGTCCAAGTAGTCAGTACTTTATCTGACTTGTTATCAGGAATACCCATTAAATATGAAGATCCAGGAAACCCAATAGTAACTGTTCAAATCCATGGACAGACTTTGACTAATGCTTTAGTTGATTTAGGAGCTGCAATTAATATTTTGACAACCTCTACGTGTCAAAAGCTTGGGATTACATTGGTAGAACCCACTTCTACTTTGTTAGAATTGGCTGACCGATCTGTAGTACGACCAGAAGGAACTCTATACGACGTCATGGTCTCTGTAGATTCTTGGGAATACCCGACTGACTTCCTGGTAATTAATCCAAAAACCCGACTGGATGGACACCCTCTAATTTTAGGTAGACCTTGGCTGGCCACTTCCGATGCGTACATTGGTTGTCGGCAGGGGAATATGACAATAACCAGAGGACCAAATATCAAAAATCTAGTCCTATATCCTCCAGCTCAACCAAGTCTTACGACGATAAAAACTAACCAGCACCCTGTATCATACCTTACTGACAATATCAGATCACCATTGACTATACAGGAGGCTCTAGACTTTAAAGATCAAACAGAAGATGATGCCATCAATAACTTCGTTAGTCAAACTGAATCTAGACCTCATGCACAGTGTTTTATGATAGAAGCTGCATTCGAGAACGAACTGGAAGAAGACCCCTTGAAAGATACACATGACCAAATGATACCTGTGACTTCTGTTGCTAATAGTAGAGTAGTGGAAATTGAACCAGGAAAAACGCTAAACATCAATGCCAACCTTACACCGGACCAAGAAATAAAACTCATCCATCTGTTACGAAAATATCAAGAAGCATTTGCATGGGACTACCCTGATATGAAAGGGATTGATCCCCAATTGTGCACCCACCATATTTACATAGAAAAAGATGCAAGACCTGTCCATCAACCGCAAAGAAGACTCAACCCCCATCTAAAAGATGTTGTGAAAGCAGAACTTCAGAAGCTTTTAGATGTTAATTTTATTTATCCTATTTCTGATAGTAAGTGGGTCTCTCCACTTGTGGTTGTACCCAAGAAGAATGGCAAATGGAGGATTTGTGTGGATTATAGAGAGCTAAACAAAGCCACACAAAAAGACCATTTTCCCCTCCCATTTATAGACCAAGTACTGGACACGTTAGCAGGAAAGAAATTCTTTTCTTTCCTAGATGGCTTCAGTGGATACAATCAGATTCAGATTGCCCCTGAAGACCAGGACAAAACTACCTTTACTTGTCCTTGGGGAACGTTTGCCTATAGAGTTCTACCCTTTGGCCTATGTAATGCCCCTGCCACGTTCCAAAGGGCCATTCTTAGCATCTTTGCAGACTTAATAAATGATGGGCTTGAATTCTACATGGATGACTTTACACCATATGGAGATGATTTTGATCCAGCTCTAGACACTCTAGAAAAAGTCCTACAGCGCTGCATTGCTACCAGGCTCTGCTTAAGCCACGAAAAGTGTTACATGATGATGACAGAAGGGCTCATTCTAGGGCACTACGTCTCACCAGCTGGCATTCAGGTAGATCTGGCTAAAATTCAGATTCTTTTGCTTATTCCCACCCCCACTACTCAGACGGAGGTACGCAGCTTTCTTGGATTTTCTGGGTATTACAGACGATTTATAGAACATTATTCACACATTGCTGCACCTTTATATGCACTAACGGGTAATGTTGATTTCATGTGGACAGAGAAATGTGACCGCGCTTTCCAGGATTTAAAGAAGCTTGTATCAACAACTCCAGTCCTTCGAGGACCAAACTGGAATTTACCATTCCAAATCTCATCTGATGCCTCAGACACAGCAGTCGGTGCAGTCCTTGGATAGGAGGAGGATAAAAAACCTTATGCTATTTATTATATCAGCAAAAATTTAACCCCTACTGAACTAAATTACACTGTCACCGAAAAAGAATTTCTCGCTGTAATACATGCTGTCAATAAATTTAGACATTATATCACAGGCTATCCCGTTGTTTTATATACAGATCATTCTGCTATTAAATATTTAGCAAATAACCCTGTTACAAATGCCAGAGTAACAAGATGGTTGATCTTATTGCAGGAATTTGATATCATGATCAAAGATAGACCCGGCAAGGAAAACCCTGTAGCTGATTTTCTCTCACGGATACCAAAACCAATTGAAGCAGCCGCAGTAGAGGACCAATTTCCGGATGAACACCTGTTTGCTGTTGCTGCACAAACACCCTGGTATGCTGATGTTGCCAATTACCTTGTAGCAGGTAAACTACCAAAGCACTTAACCCCTAATGAACGTAAGCAGATTGTTCAGAAGAGTACCCGATTTTCGTGGATTGGGGGCTATTTGTTCCACACAGGGGCAGACATGCAAATCAGGAGATGTATTCGAGAAGATGAAATTTTCGACATCTTAAAAGCCTGTCATAACGGACCTTGCGGGGGACACTTTGCAGAAAAAAGAACAGCACATAAAGTACTGCAGACAGGATACTACTGGCCTACAATTTTTAAGGATGCGAAGAAATTCGTTCAAGCCTGTGACAGTTGCCAGCGAGCAGGACGACCTGGTCAAGCCGACGAGATGCCTCTGAGGCCACAATTGGTCATTGAACCATTTGAACGGTGGGCTCTTGACTTCGTTGGACCCATCAACCCATCATCAAATCAGAGAACATATATCTTGGTAGCCACAGAATATGTTACCAAATGGGTTGAAGCCGAAGCGTTACCTAGAGCTACAGAAGATTCGGTAGTTCAGTTCCTATTCCATTTGTTTGTACGATATGGCCTTCTGAGAGAAATAATTACAGATGGAGGACCTCAATTTGCCGGAAACAAATTAGTTGCAACACTTAACAACTATCACGTCCAGCACAAAATTACTACCCCATATCACCCGCAGGCGAATGGGCAAGTAGAGAGCAACAATAAGGTAATAGAATCAATTTTAACAAAAACCATTGCTTCACATAGACGTGATTGGGCCGCCCGACTACCTGAAGCACTCTGGGCCTATAGAACCACTTGGAGAAGTACCACTGGTTATTCACCCTATCAATTAGTCTTTGGGAAACAACCTATTTTCCCCATAGAATTCGAAATCCAAACCCTACGAACTGCACAGGAAGTTGGCCTAGATTTAAGTGAGGCGCAAATCAATCGACTACAGTAGATTAATGAATTGGATGAAATAAGGCTCTCTGCATTACAGAATACAGCATTTATTCAACAGCAGAGAGCTAAATGGCATGATGCACTTATCAAGAACAAAGTCTTTCACGAAGGGGATTGGGCTCTCTTATATGACTCTCGGTTTCAGGATTTCCTGGGGAAACTGCAGACTCGATGGCTGGGGCCATATGAAATCCAGAAAGTACATGATAATGGGACCATTATTCTCATTACAATCGATGGCTCTAGATATGCATTCAAGGTAAATGGCCATCGAGTTCGTCCCTATCACAGGCCACTCACTCGGGAATCCTTCTGTGAGCAGCTACGTCAAGATACTGACATGAAAATTTTAGGAGAGGAAGTAAAATCTTCCTCACCTACAATTCAGTAAGGAACTCATTCTTTTGACTTGTACATAAGTTCTTGTATATATGTTTTTTAATATTTCTTTGATCTCTCTTTCTTAAGATTGCTCTTTACAGTCAGTATGTTTTTGCTATTCCTTCCTTTCAAACGGAACAACATTTTTGAGTTTTTGCTGTTCCTTTTCCAGAAGGAACAACAGTGGTTTGTTTTTTTGTTGTTCCTTGTCAGAAGAAACAATATTTTTGGGGTTTTGTTGTTCCTTTTCAAAAGAAACAGCAGTTGCGTGTTTTTGCTGTTCCTTTTTTTCAAAAGGAACAACATTCCGTGTTTTTGTTGTTCCTTTTCCAAAAGGAACAGCACTTGGTGTTTTTGCTGTTCCTTTTCCAAAAGGAACAGCACTTGGTGTTTTTGTTGTTCCTTTTTCCAAAGGAACAGCACTTCGAGTTTTTGCTGTTCATTTTTCAAAAGGAACAGCAGTTCGAGTTTTTGCTGTTCCTTTTTCAAAAGGAACAGCAGTTCGTGTTTTTGCTGTTCCTTTTTCAAAAGGAACAACAGTTCGTGTTTTTGCTGTTCCTTTTTCAAAAAGGAACAACATTTCGAGTTTTGTTGTTTTGAGTTTTGATGTTCCTTTTTAAAGGAACAACTTTTTGAGTTTTGCTGTTCCTTTTTAAAGGAACAACGTTTTGAGTTTTGCTGTTCCTTTTTAAAGGAACAGCATTTTGAGTTTTGGCTGTTCCTTTTCAAAGGAACAGCAGTTGTGAGTTTTCGCTGTTCCTTTTCAAAAAGGAATAGCATTGGTGACTTTTGTCGTTCCTTTCCAAAAGGAACAGCAGTTGACTATTTTTAGACAGCACTCATGATCTTAGGAGAACGACATCCCAACTATTTGCTTGCATGGATTCTTCTCTTTCAAAAGGAACACCATAGTCATATCTGTGTCTCAGTGATGATTCATAGTGAGGATGCTTTTTCACCCATCATCTTTCCAGTCTTTAAGAAACAACTATACACTTATGCAATGAGCATCAATTACAACACGCCGAAGTCAGCATATCATAAAATCGCTATCTTTATAGAGCCTAGTATTGATAAGAGGACAAGAGAGGGGACATACTTACTTCTCATCCCCGTGGTCATTGACTTATTCCCATTGCCCCGGTTGGTTATCTTTATCATGGCGATTTCCTTAAAAAAAAATTCTTTGATTATTACATAAGAATAAGAACAAAGGATTTTCCTGTTGGGATGATAAGACTTCTTCCGCCATTCCCACTCTTAAGGAGTGTTGAACCACCCTCATGTGTAAATATATAAGAAAAAGTACTGAAAAAAACAAGAAAAAAGAAAAAAATGATGACGAATGTGAATTATTGTCAAATGCAGGATAGGGGGTCTCATCAAGAGCCAGCCTACCATGATCATCAGGCTGGAAGCGAAGTGGCATTCCCAACATGGCCACCATACCAGGGATATGGTCCAAAGGTACACTAACTAAGCAGACCTTGGAACAGGGGGTCTCATCACGAGCCGGCCTGCCCACGTTTTGCGCCTTCCTGGTGAATGGCATTATGGCTACCTGGTTACCAAGCCAGCTTAATGGCCTGTATTTTGACAAAATATTTTTATACACATACAGGATCATGGTTCCATGGGTGAAATAAACAACTCTGCCAAGGTTATGGACACCTGTTGGCAGCAGAGCTCTGTTAATGGTATCGAAGTCATAAGTGGTTACACCAGCAGGGATAATATTAATACCTCTTTGTTTCTTCTATCTTATGAATAATGCATATTTTATTCCCCGATTAACATATCGCATGAATACTAATTACTACCAATCATGGCAAAGGAACTGAAAATGACCCCTCGGGACTTCGTACGAGTGACAGACGTCCCATCCCCCGGCCTCGCATCATATTATGAAAGCTCTTATGTAAAACGCGATCCATCTTTTTGCCTCGATTTTGGTATTTAGTTGTCAATCCAAAACATGGCGTAATTTTATATGCTGTTCTTTATGACTGGTAACACGATGGCTGCTGCTCCTCTATTTGACGGCTGGGGCAGCCTATCACATCGTGGGGGGGGAAGGTAATCTCATTACTCCATGGGGTACGTGTCACCACACCATTCGGGGTAGATAGTGTATGAAGGAAAGGCATGGTTTAACGGTATGATAAGTCTATTTTACGCAAAGTTGCCATCCGCAATCCATTTTTGCTGCATGCTCTGTTTTTTTTCGCGACAATCACCTTCTCTGCATCCCAAAACAGCTCAGGCAGTTGCTATTCCATTAAAAATTCTAGTAGAACCATGGGAGGTAAGGCAGTCCGAAGCGAGCCCCAGGAATTGACAACCTCTGCTGCTGCTCGGGAGATCCTGGAAAAGGCTGGGTGGCTGAATTATTTCAATCGCCTACAAGAACCAAACGAGACAGTGGCGTTGGAATTTCTGCAAAACTTGCAGGAAGACTACTCCACAGTAAGAGAAAGATGGATACTGGTCACTAACGATGTAATTGCAGAAGTTTCAGGCCTACCAGCCACCGGACCTGTATGGACGCTGAAAAAAGAAAGACTGCAGAAAATTATGGAGATTTTTCAGGATGAAGGCCAAAGCTTGACAGTGAAAGGGAAGGGTGTTCTGCCAGCTACGTTAGGAGAACCCTGGACCGAACTAGCAAAGATAGTACAGAGCTACATTACTTGCGAACGAAGGAAGGACGTGGTAAGACCTCGCCATCTTAAACTCTTAGCTGTTTTAAAAGAAAAATGTTCTATAAATATGCCTGCACTTTTAAATTCGCTATTGCATGATGTGGCCCGAAGCCTGAAGACGGCCTAGCACGTAGACGCAGTTGTTAGCCACCATGGATTGATTCGATTGATAGTGAGCCATAGTCTCACTCAACAGCAGAGCAGCTGGGAGGAGCTCATTGCATTGATTGAGGGGGGATTGATTGCACCACCCCCAAAACCTAAAACTTCCTCCAGCACGCCAGAACAATCAGAGAAACGCAGAAAAGTGGCAGCTGGAAAACGTGTCGCTCCGAAACGAAAGCATTCTTCAGATACACCGGAGCGACCAGAAAAACGCAGAGAAGTGATAGCAGAAAAACTTGTTGCTTGTACACCTGAACAACCGGAAAAACCAAGGAAATCAGTTCGGCTAGCTCGGATGCGAGGGAGGCTGGAAAAGATTCGGAACACCAGCCAACCAATTGAGATTACAGACAAACCTCCGGAACCAGAAGAAATACCTTCTGATGAAAATGCTGGACAATCTGGGGACGTGGCTGATCAAGCCGGAGAAGGAGGTAAGGATGGAGAAATGCACTCCGAAGCTTAACACTCCAAGACAGTCACTGAGCAGGACAATCGGGAGGAGGAAGTAATACAGCCAGAAAGCAGCCCGCTGCGAGACCCTGTGGGCGAAGAAGAATTGGCCGCAATCCTGGCCAGTTTGGGGGAATATGGCCAACCCTCCAGCCCAGCAGGCCTCCCGATGGACCGCCAGAGGAATAAATACCCGAGAATTCACATGCAGAAAACCAAGGAGAAGAAAATTCACTCGTTCATGAGGAAGAAATAAGGGATACCAACTGGGAACAATATGTTCCCGAAGCACCGGAAGACATGCTAGACATAGGGGCAGATTTAAGGGCCAGGCCCAAACCCTCTGCCGAGACAAGGGAAATCAAGAAATTGAGGACTAAGCAGCAGAGGCTGCTGAACACTATAGCCCGGCTCCGACAGAAAATTCGCATTCTGAAATCTAGTCTGAGGATACAAAGGACCACACAGAAGAGGAAGAGGACCGCTACAGCAGAATCCCGTCGAACAAGAAGTCGAGGGACTTACACTCGCACTGTTGGTCGAAACCCGATTAGAAGACCCGCAGCCATTCCAAATGACGCCGAGGAACAAACTGCTGTTCCAATGGCCAATGAGGAACAAACTGTTGTTCCAATTGCCACTGAAGAACAAATTGTCGTTCCATTAGCGGAGGAACCACAACAACCTTTTGTTCATGTCAAGAAAGAAAAGGAGAATAAGGAGATCCAAACAGAGGCACCGCCCTCAGGGGTGATCCGGGTTCTGAACTCTAAGCAGCATAACAAAAAGGTTCAGGTAAAACTCCCGGCCTCTACGGCCTTATGGAAAAAGGATCCAAAAACAAGAACCTTGCATAAAATGATGAAGGAAGCTCAACAGGAAGCTGAAAAATTAAAGGAACAAACAGTCCCCCGGGAGAAATATGAAGAGTTGCAACAGCAACTTCGGAATATTAGTCAGTCCGAGAGCCAAGCCTTCGAAGGCTGGCAAAAGGAGCAGGAAAAGGTTGCAAAGGTAACTCGTCGATTAGATATTGTTGTTAGGCAGATGGACACTGTGTGTTCCTTGTATAATGACGTTCTAGCCTGTAGGGCCCCTGCTAAAAACTATGCTTTATTTTTGCTTGAACGATATTTACGATTAAAGATAAAAGCTGTCAGGGCAGGTGCCCCTATACAAATCAATACTCTTAATGATTTCATAGATTGTTGCAAGCATTATGGAATTAAGGTCCAAAGATTATTATGTGAATTTTACTTGCATAACCTCGTGCTAGACCAGGAAACTGATTTAAATCCTGGCCCTTTCGTTGGGGACATACAATTGCAAGCCTTTGTTTCCTTCGGGGTTAATCAGCTAAAATGGCTCAGGGCTTATACCACTTTTCAGAGACAGGAAAATAGCCTAGACTTGTGGGTGAGAGCCGAGCCTAGAAACCCAGTACTGTTGTGGAGAGCGCATAGGAACCTTATAAGAACCCCGGGTGTTATGGAGACATTAGGACCCATGCATGAGGACTTAATCAGACAAAATTTGGAATATTTTTGGACTATTAAAGACCTTGCTACCGATGCTGCAAAATTCCGATATCAGATTTCGAAACCAAACATCCAGCTCAGGGAACCATTCAGATATGAAAATTTTGAGCTGGCAGCCAGCTGATTGAGCCTTTATGGCGAGCGAATTTTGCAAGCAGGGCCATCCTGGTTAGGGTATCGATTTCGTAGTCCAATCATTTGGCACCCTGCACCCGGATACCAGGCCTTGTATGAAATGCCTGAAGGACAAACAAATCAGTTTTTTGATGATTTGGTTGCTCATCACGGTTGTAGGCCTCCACACGAGATTCCCTCTTCGGCCTACTCTCTTACTGCTTTGCATATCAACTATAACGTTTTCATGAGGGCATGAAACAGGGTAAGCAGGGGGGTGTGTGGAGCTCTGGAAAGGTATGTTTTTGACAAACAATTTAGTGACTTTTCGGTGGAAATTGTAACCCTTTCTGCATAATGAACTTAAAGAGATAAAGCATTTTTAGTAGAATATGTGAGAATTAGTATGAAAAGCTTAATCACTGATAATTGCTATTTTTCCATGCAGAAAAGGGTGGAAACGAAGGATTACTGTTTAAGAGGAAAAGACAAAGGAAGAGTAACTGCTGTCCCTTTGGAAGGGAACCGGATGCGAACGAGATCAAGCGGATCGAAGCAGAACGACCCAGGAAAGAAAGAAGAATTATCGAATCGGCGGAGCAGGGGAAGGAAAATCAAGGATTAACGGCTTGGCGAATCCCTCAGGATCTTTGATCCTGAGGGATCGCTGTCTTGCTTATTTTTGCTACCTAGATACCTCCGCCATTACTCTTATAAAAAGGGGTAGCAGTGTTAAGCTCGAGAGGACCATTTTTCATATATGTAAACTTAAGTCTCAGTTTGAACTTTGATCATCGAGTCTCGTTAAGACTTGTTTTGCTGTACTTTTGTTGATGCATTAATACCAAAGACTTGGTGCTTTATTTCATCTCTGTGTCTGGAGTAATCTAAGGCGGTGTATCCTTGGAAGCTAAGGGCCCGGCTCCGAAGGACACTTGCTTTTGTATCATTATAATTTGGTTTCTGTGTGGATTGTTTATATAGTTTGGTAATCTGATGTATTTATCATATGCTGTTCTATGCTCTGTTACGACTAATTCATCGATGGTTTCATTCGGGAAATTTGTGTAAGTGACTTTGTTTTAATGAATCTTTTCAGAGTTGATTGCATGTTCACTAGTTAAGCCAATTGTTTCCGTTACAGAGCCTTCATATTGAATATTGCTGAGTTGGATTCATTTGAACTCTTATTTATGGAAATCCAGAAGTAATATTATTCTATATAGTCATCTTCTCTTGAATCGTCAGATTGCTATAAGTGTGTTGTGTATATATGATAAATGCCGTTCCATAATTCACTTGTGAATATCGCCTCATAAAGTAAAGGTCATTGGAATTGCTTTTGAAGATTGTTATTTGATTGCGGAATGGGAGTTTAGTTCAATAGAGCAAGTTCAGTTCTAGTTCGCGAGCTCTAGTTTATTAAGTTGTTGTTCCATTTATTGTCGTTCCATTTACTGTTGTTCCATTTCAGGTTTGCTGTTCCATTTTCCGTTTGCTGTTCCATTTTACTTTCTGCTGTTCCATTTCCTTGCATTTACTGTTTTGGTGTGAGAGAAGGTCTAAAGCTGTAGTGAGTCAGCAAGTCGTTGCTTAGCTCCCAGATCTTTGGTCCATACTCTATTTTCCTTCCATCAGTTTCTAGAGGGATGGGTTATCGCTTCTGCACCCTTGACTGATAAATTTCCTGGTGTGATTCCTTTCTTTTAAACGCAAATTAGTTATAGTTAGCATCCGTTTACTCTTGTATTTTCTAGACACTGTACTACGAAGCATTACTCTGACGAATAGCCTCGGATTGAGCTACTCTTTGCAATAACAAAGCGTTCCCAGATTGACTTATTAATGTAGCATAACTAGAGGTGAAAAAGACCCTTGTTACAGCTGTACAACACCTTATTCATCTTTCCACTTTATTTTCCCCAGCAAACAATTCCATATCTAATGCATAAGGCTTATGGTGGGTCACACCATCTTTAATGACGTGAATTTGTGTCATACATTATGACAATACTGTTTCTTGTGTCACTTTAGCATAAGTGACATATCTGTCAGAGGTTGACTGCAACCAGGAAAAGCCATCTTGGGATCTTGTGATTTGATGTGAGCTATTATAGGAAAGGTCCTGAAAGGCTTGCCTTGAATCTGTTGTTAAAATGTTAGGTCATTAAAGTAATGGTCAAATTTTGAAATTAGTGTACATGAAACAATTGTGTGTGGTGTAATTTGAGGGTCTTTAAAATGGCAAGTCAATAAGAGGACAAACTTGGCTACATATGTGGTGAGAGAGAGATTATAGGAAGTGAAAGGTTATTGGGCAAATAAAGAGTCATAGGAATTGGAATGTTTAGTGTTAAAAGCTCTATTATGTGTTCATGTGCTTCCAAATCCATTTTCTTTTGCTCTGTCTTTGTAATAAAATTGTCAGTGTCTCATTTCATAGTGTTTTTGTCTTATTGAATGATCTATGTGATCCAGTTCCAGTGATAACATGATGCTAATTTGCTTCAATTTTGACCTGGCGTCAGAGCTGAAGCATGTGTTTTTGGAAAGCAGAAGATGGATAGCTTTGAAATATGTAAATTGATAGCAACACAAATCACGAGTTAATTCATAGTGACATTTGTAGTCCTATCAAAACAAAATCACTTTGAGGATCAATCTACTTAAGCATCTCTACCATGTGAGCCCTAGAACTCTTGTTTCTAGGAAAAAGCAAACTGTAAAAAATAACAGTTTCTGGGAATCTATTGAAACTGACTCTGTAGAAATCCCTGATCACTATAAAGACCTAGATACACCTGTCATCAAATATAGACCCTGAGATATATTGACTGCTCAACAGATTATGAATCTCAACAATAGATTTTATTCAAGGTTGAATATGCCAGATGAACGTATTGTACTTTTGGAAAACTGAAGCCCATACATCATCAAGATGTACCCTGACTGTCATACATAATCATACTAATAGTAACATATTCTGGCTTCCCAGGATATCAAAGAAACTGCTTTAATATTCTATACAGTTGTAGACATATGGCAAATACTTTGAAAACTTTGATAGCTTTGCTTAAGCTATTAAGCAAGCCTTCGAAATTCTGATCAGCAAGTCTTCCATCTTTCATCTTCTTCCACATGCATCTTGTCATATGAGTTATCAATACTGTAAATCAGCTATACAGAATTTTGACAAATCTCACTCAAAGACAAACCCTAGGCACCACCAAGAACATCGACTCTCAATCTTGATGTGCATTGTACTACCCTGCAATCGTTATTTCACAATTGTGTATGCAGTAGTACTGACTCATGTATAGTGATCTCAATGTCAAGACTTTCACAATTTTCAGCCTTTGCAAAATGCATACAACACCTACTCTCAACAAATGTAACTACCTGAAAGTATTGTCAATAGAATATCTGGAGAAGCAATTGAAGTGACCTTTTGAGCTATTGCTTTAGAGAAAATGACTTGATATTTCAATCTCCAGAAGGGATATAGCAATATTCAATAGTAGTAAGCCACCAATCAATTATGATCAAGTCAACAAGGTAATCATCATAGTGTTCCAAGGGTGATCTTCACAAGATGAAAAGCTGAGGACATACTACCTCAAATTATATTCTTCAGATTTGAGCCACAGAGGTATTTCAACTAATAAAATTAGATCTTCAAAGATTGACACAATACAAGGGTGTGATCAACTTGAACCCCATATGGTGCTTCTGTCATTTATCTTCATCCTCAGGATTGTGCCATTTATATTTGTATCAGATACCATCAGCTACAGGGTTTACTGTGCTAAAGACTTAACCTTGTCAATGTTACTTCTATGCAAGGTTCTTGTCAATTTATAACCTAGATCTAAGGAGATATATCATAGATACTGATTTCAGGGCACTGAGATAAGGTCGTATTACAGGAGCAAGCTGTCTCTGGCTGATTATAGTTCAGACTACTTCAAATAATAATCACAGGTGAAAGCTTGATTAGTACGAAGTTAATGAAATCTAAATTATGTTATACTTCGAGGTTACAACAGTACAAATATGTTATAAATGAGAATTGTAGTCACTATCATGGGATTTGCAGAGTATCAATTTCCATGTGTCATACCTTATCCATCTTATCATGGCCAATATGTAGTTTGAACAGACCATTTTACATATCAAGGTGTTGTGTAGATATAATGAGTCATTGTCATGTGATTGGAGAGATCTGTAGTGATTCTTATGAACACCAGGCGGGCCAGAGTTTATAGAATGAAAATCATAACATGTGAGTCATAGAAACAATGCAGGTCGAGGATCTTAAAGGGCTGAAACACTTCTGTAATGATGAACCGAGATAATGCCAATTATTGAGAAGGTTTGATGGAAAACTGTTACAACCTTGTTTATTTGCTCCTGGACCCCTACCTGACTGTGGTCTTCCGCCAAACACCTCTGTTCCAATTTGCTGATGGTTTGGACTATTATTCAAACAAAAGATAAGAGTCACAGTTTCCCATCCAAGAGATCCAAGTCCTGTGTCCTCCTGCCAGCATTTCAGCCTCTTGTCCAAGGTTGTCAAGGCCTGCAGCCTACTTGTAACACACAGCTAGGGCTGTGGCCTGCTGTAGGAGAGAAAAATCTAACTATGACAAGCCCAAACATCATGGAGAACTCCCTCTCAGATGCATCTTCCTCCTTGCTACAGTTTGGACCTATGAGAGATTACAAAGCAGTCCAAAACACATGGAAGAGTGCTTGACCTAGCTGCGCTCTAGCCTGGGCATATGTGGCCTAGAGAAAAGTATTTTACACCCTCCAAACTGCTTACTGATAATTTGTTGTATCATCCCTCTTTCTATGGCTTGTAATAGAGATTGAACACACCAAATGGCACAGAAAAATACCCAACGAGCATACCTCTGACTACGGCCCTATCCAACAAGAAACTCACTCTCATAATCAAGAGTTAAACTTCCCAAACAATCCTCTAGCCTCCACCCATGGTGCCTTAGACCTGCGACTCTCTCCCAAGGAAACTACACCCTAAATAGAGATAAACATCTTCATTAACTTGACTCTTGACACCTACGTCCTTGCCTTAGGCTTGATGAGTCGACATAAGGATGAGGCCAACCTTATAAATTTACTTGAGAACATAAATTCGAAAACCCATTTTCCTTATCCAAATTTGGCGATCTTTAGATCGATTTTGGTATTATTGAAGAGAGGAATTTAATGTTGCAATAATCTTTCCCATAGGAGCTGTCCAAAGTGGAATTTGGCCCTATTTGCTAATTTTAAGAAACCAACATGATGGAGTCTAGCTAGATTAACCCTCCAGTTGTGCAAGGAAATTTTGGGTTGACAGACTTACCTTTTATAGGACCTAGTTCATTCTAACAAACAAGAAATGCTTGAGAATTAGTGCCTTGTGTCATTTTTAAATGCTGCAATGGATTATGAGTTCTCTGGCTATGTTCTCGAGGCAATTGTTACAAAAATAACAAAAAATTGTCTTTGGTCATTTCACAGAGATTGTTTTCCTTTAGAAACAGAGAGAGATTGTTTTTACAATACCTTCTTTTGTTTGTGGCATGTAAGTAGATCTTGAGAGTAATATAGAATAGGAAAACCAGTTGGTCAGCTTGTGATAAAGGTTAGTAACTGCTTGGACAACAACTTCTAACCTTGCCACATTCTTCTAAGAACACTGGATCCAAAAATCTCCAAGGCTTCAACTACACTGATTATGACATAGAAGTTGGAAGAATCAGAGATGCCATGGATATGTAACTGTTAACATTTTGAAGATGATAACACGTGTGTCTTTCAAGGTTCATCACCAATCATAGTGAAAAAAACAAATTTTACCACTAATATAGTTCCTCTTTCATGGATATCAATCAAGCCTAGTTAGCCTTACTTGCTTGGTAAGGAGATGAGGCTTCATGTTTTCCATCTTGTTTTCCCCAAAGAAAGTTATTCTCGCAGTTTAAATTATTCATTACTTTCCCCTTTTACAAACAAACACTTGGAAAAAATAGGATTTCACACCTGGGAGTGTTTTGTAGGATAAGGGAAAGGTGAGTGGGTATCCTAGTAGTAGTTGCATTGATCTTATCATCATTACACCACTTTTCATATGGGTCTTCACAACAGAGAATCACCATTACACTTTGTTGATTTATAAGCAATGATTTGGCTGAGTGACTTGGTGCAAAGTCACTACAATATATGTCATTTATAGATCAAGAAATGTCAAAAGATTTGCCTTGTATGGATCATACTAGAATAACTGAATTGTTTTAGAGATATGGGAATGGCGACCTTATATTGTTTGACCTGTCAGAGATAGCAGAGGAATTCCAAGCAAAGAAATTACACATTATATATGATAAGTGGGATCACCCATGATAATCTTTACTTCAACCTAATCTAGGTGAATTCGAGGGGCCTGCTCTCATAATTACTTTTGAAGAGATTGTGCTAAGTATGGAGGAAATATGCATTCTCCATCTTAATCCTCCATGGAAACTTCGAGGTCAAACCCTTAGCTATGGCTCAGGCTTACTAAGTTCTTACCTGCTATGTGACGTTCCATTGATAGTTTTTGATGGATTTATTTATTTATTTGATCCTTTGGGTTTGGACCTTAATACGTCTTTGAACCCTGGTCATTTTATACCTTCTAGATCACCAAGTGCAAAAATGTATTATTTATGAGGTAAAGATTTGCTTGGGAGGTTCCAAGATCAATTTCTTCCACTTTTTGTTCGCAAAACTCTTTCTTGGGGCTCATCTGATTCTACAATTATTTGTATACCTTTGAAGTCTAACTCTACAAAAGACGCTGTTGAAAGTGGTGATCAGAGAATCAAATGATTATTTAACAAATTTAAATATCATGGTATTGTTGTATTGTTGGTTTTTATGTCAGTTGAACAGGTGTTATTGTCAACTCGGGAAACAGGATTATCATTTCCATGCCAGAAATATGTTGTCTTTGTGGGTCCCATATTTTCCATTCTAAGGAGTTTATTTCCAGAAAAAAAAAGTGGAGAAAATTTCAAATATCAAATCTATTTAGTAGCTCAAGTGTTGCGACAAAATTGCATACTATAGATGTATGCATAGTTGAAGATGGGAGCAAAATTACAGATAAATGGCTTGTTGCCATTACCCTTGGCTTCGGATAGACAAGTGTGGCATTGGACAGGAGGTATATGTCTTACAACTTGGCTCAAATTGCTGGTGTTGCTACAAATGTGTCCCAGCATGGGAAAACTACGAGGGTTTGTTTAGATAATTTCATCTTATCCCCCCTTCCATTGAATTTCTCAGTCAGCATGCTAGTGACGATCATTGTATGTTTTCTTATATGCCACAATGCGAGGCGATATCTATTTGAAAATGAAGCCTTCGTAATTGCTTTAGGAAATAAAAATGACACACATAATCAACTTATTGCCTCTTGGAATAAGGAATTGATGGCTTTTGTTCATGATTCCTATGTGGAATTAATGGTGGAATTTCAAAGACTTAGAAAGGATCCTTTAACTTCACGTGTGGACTTATCTATTGCTCAAGTTGTGAGTGGGATCTTGCAGATCTCTACTGATAAAGTTTATTCATTTTGGCCACGGGAAGCCTAAAAGACTATCTCCTAATCAACTTCAATCTATTGAAGGTTTTATGAGTACTTCTAAAATTCCAAATGTTGAGTGGCAATGTCTAATAAAGGGAGTTATAAGGCCTTTTTACTCATGTCTTGTTGAATTACTTGTTTGGCAAAAATGTCGTTGTCTGGTTGTGTTTGTGCTATGCGTAAATCTAACACGTGTTAGATTTTCTTCACCTTGCAATGTCGTTATTGACAACATGCTTCTATTTTGGTTCGAAGAAATCTAACATGCATTAGATTTTTTTTCACTACAATATGGTTGTTGGCAATATGCTTTTGTTTGTGCTAGAAGTAAATATTACCATGTGCTAGATTTATTTTATCTAGAAATGTTATAATGTGTTTGTGTTTGTGCTAGAAGGAAATCTAGCATACATTAGATTCCTTTCACCCTTCTATGAGTTTATTGACAATGTGGTTGTATATGCGTTAGAAGGAAATCTAGTGTGCACTAGATTTCTTTCGCATTGCAATGTTGTTGTTTGCAATTCAATTGTTTGTGCTAGAAGGAAATCTAGTATGTGTCACATTTCCCTCACCTTACAATGATGTTATTGGAAATGTGCTTGTGATTGTGCTAAAAGGAAATCTAGTATGTGTTAGATTTCTTTTGCCCTAGAATGTTGTTGGTAATATGTTTGTGTTCTTGCTATAACAAAATCTAGCATGCGCTAGATTCTTTAGCCCTACAATGTTATGTGTTTGTGTTTGTGCTAGAAGGAAATCTATCACACATCGGATTTCTTTTGTCTTGCAATGGTGGTGTTTTTGGCAATATGCTTGTTTGAGCTAGAAGTAAATCTAATATGCGATATGTTTCTTTCACCGTACAATATTGTTATGTGCTTGTGTTTGTGAGAGAAGGAAATCTATCATGTGTTAGATTTCATTCACCTTGCAATGTTATTATTGGTGACATGTTTGTGTTTGAGATATAAGTACAAATAGCATGTTAGATCTAATTCACCTTGCTATATTGTTATTTGAAATATTCTTATGTTTGTGATAGAAGAAAAGATAACATGAGATAAATTTCTTTTATCCTACAATATTGATGTTGGCAATATGTTTGTGTACGGTGGAAGGAATTCTAACATGCACTAAATTTATTTCGCAATGCACTATTGGTGTTAGAAATGTACTTGTGTTTGTACTAGAATAAAATCTAGTATGCAATAGATTTCTTTTGCAATGCAATATTGTTGTTGGCAACATGCTTTTATTTGTGATAGAATGAAATATAACTTGCATTGGATTTCTTTTTCAATGCAATATTGTTGGAAATGTACTTGTGTTTGTGCTAGAAGGAATTCTATCAAACGTTGGATTTTTTTGCCCTACAATGTTATTGTTGGCAATGTGCTTGAGTTTATGCTAGAAGTAAATCAAGTGTATGCTAGATATCTTCCACCCTCCAATGTTGTTTTTGACAATGTGATTGTGTTTGTGCTAGAATAAACTCATTCTGTGTAAGATTTCTTTTACTTTACAATGTTTTTGTGAGTAATATGCTTCTATTTACGTTATAAGGAGATTTAGCGTGTGGTGGATTTCGTTCACCTTATAATATTGTTATTGGCAATGTGCTTGTGTTTGTGCTAGAAGGAAATCTAGCATGTGCTAGATTTATTTGACCATGTAATGTTGCTTCTGGCAATATGCTTATGTTTGTAGTAGAAGGAATGATATTGATTGTTAGCTTTCATTTGAGGTGCAATGTTGTTGTTCGAAATGGGCTTCTACTTGTGGTAGAAGGAAAGCTAGCACATTATATTTCCTTCATAATGCAATGCTGTTATTAGAAATATGTTTGTCGTTATGCTAGAATGAAGGTTAGAATGTGTTAAATTTCCTTCATCTTGCAGTTGAAAATGTGTATGTGTTTGTGATAGAAGTAAATCTTGCATGCGTTAATTTTTTTTCACAATGCAAAATTATTGTTGGAAATGTGCTTGTATTTGTGTTAGAAGGCATTATAGAATGCACTAGATCTTTGTTCTTGTGCCAAAAGGAAAACTATCAAGATTTCACCCTCACCAAGGTTAGTGCTCTGATATTGTTCGTGGCAGTGCATTTGTGATTATGCAAGAAGGATACCTAGTGATTACTAACTTTCTTCTAGACACCATTACACTTATGCAACCAATGCTCTAGGAGTGACATTGTTTAAATAATCACAATGGTTAGAGTTATAGCTTTTGATGTGCCTTTTTATTGAATTTGGAACAATTTATGAAGATCAATGATAGTGCAAAATATTCGTATATAAATATATGTTATTGTTGGCACTACATTTGTGCTTGAGTTGGAAGGAAAGATAACGATATAGCTTTCCTTTTGGCACAAACACAATAATCCAATCATAATTATTTGATCCATGGAGAATAATGTGAGCTTTGTATAATTTTGAAGTTTATGTATAAATGTCTTATTGAGGTATACTATATTTTTATTCCAATGCAATTTCTTTGCTTTTAGAATAAAAATGAGAATTATCTAGTATTTATAGTAACAAAACTTTTATTTGGAAGAAAACCTCTAGTTTGGCTTTTGATTATCAAATTCAAACATCAAACATCTTCACTAAGTGAAATATAAATATAATTTCTCCTTCTCATGGGGATTTTAGACATCTTATGTAGCATCGATCTTGGAATTTCTTATATTTTCCAAAGGACCATGTTTTGGTTCTTCAACTTCTACAAATTTCTTATGATCATTATTCATACATATGCATCAAGACTACAAGTGTCATTTCTAAAGTTAAATAGGAACTTGGTGGTTTGATATGAGGTTATATTTTTCATTCTATGATATTATCTACATCTCTAATTGCCCGGTCTTCATATATATATATATATATATATATATATATATAGAGAGAGAGAGAGAGAGAGAGAGATATTTGTGTAATTTGTATGTAAAGTAATTTTTGGTAGTAGGCACTAGATGGTGGGAAACAATGTTTCATTATATATAATATGACTACCACACTATTTAAATTATTGCATCCATATTACTTTTTTGTAAGTTGTGTTTTTATGAAAATATAAAGTCACACTTTACATGGTTCAACCTTTTGATTACATGTTACGATTTAATTTTTCTTACAGAATTGATACAAGCTACAATGGAAAATATAATTTTGGCAAAAGGGGACGCTATTGATCTCCTTATTAGTGATCAGGTCATTGGGCTAGGAAGGGTCGAATTTGCAGAGTCTAGAACTTATTATGTTGAGAAAGGGTTAATGCAGGTTATGTTACAATTTTGATAATTGGTATCACTCAACCACATTTGATTGATGAGGATGTTAATGAAGGGGACATACATCCATGGAAGATCATAGATTTGAGACACAACATAGGTAAATCAAAATATTGAGGCATGTGTTAAATATTATTGATAATATAGTAAATGTTTTATTGAGTAAATACTAACCTTATTTACATTCGTTTATAGGTGCAAATGTTTCTTCTACATTTTCTATTGGAGACAAGGTAGATCTTCTACAACATGGATTGAAGTTGGGTGAGGGCTCCATATTCAATACAAAGCTTGGGCATAAAGTGCATATAAATATGGTAAATAAAGGATGCATAATGGTTAAAATTGAGAAGGTGTTAAAACATGATGCTCCTCTACCACATCCAACAGGATTTGAGCATACATTAGGGGGTGCATTGGAATCTTATGAGATTTGGCCAGAATCAGATTTGGAGCCTCACTGTCATGATCATGCCATAAATATTCCCCAAGATAGGGTTAGATTCATATGTACAAAGGTTTCTCTTACACATGAATGCATGGCAACAAGCATGTGCATTGCCAAAGGAATGCTAGTTAATGTCTGCGGGGAGCACATTGTTGAGGGTGAAACACTAGGTGAAATGGACTTTGGTGTTTTTTTGGAAGAGATGGATGGAAATTGTGAGATATCAAGAATTGGGGATAAGTCTATCTACTGTTTGGTTAGATGGCCAATAAATAAATTGGTGGACAACAAAGGTGTGATATTAAGGGTCAAGGAAAAGTTAAAGGAGCCACCCAAGGAAATGGTGATATGGGATGTTATAGAGGACACAAATCCCTTAAACAAATGGGATGGGTATCTTTGTAATGAAAAAGATAGAAACTCAATTGATATGCATGTAACAAGGCAATATAAAAGGATTAAACGAGTTATGGCTAAAAAAAAAATTGCAAAATGTCAAACAAAAATAGATGAAGTGAAAGCAATTCGACTTTTGGCAGTAGGTGTATGTTGTAGAAAATATTTTCTTCCACATGTGGATAGGAAGGCCATTGCAGGTGCTAGGAGGGGTATGAGATAAATAAATAAAAATGGTATTAGGGAATTTGTCTTAAATTCACTCATGTCAAACACAGTCATGTGAAAGAGCCATGGCCATGGCCTCCCACCTATTGCTAGAAATGTAAAGGACATGAGATTTAATGGGAATATTATTTGTAAGAAAGCCTGGTATAAGATACATAAGATTCCTCAAAGCACATTTTATAACTACCAACATTATTTCCAACATGGATAGATAAAAGCTATTCATGGTAACACCAACACATGCAAAGCACGAGCTCACACAAAGGTATCCATAGAAATATTGCACAAAATTGTAATGGATAATTCAGAATTTTCACCAAACCAAACACGTCAAGTTGAAGAAGATGGAACTCACTCTCCTTTAAGATTGCTTCATTCGACTTACACACAAAATTCTTTGTTAAAAGAGATCAATGAGGCTCTTCACAAGCTCAATTACCCATCAATATCACAGTCTACAATGAGCAAGATCTGGAATTCTAAGTTTCGAGATGTGGCATTTTCAAAGAACACCAACTTCAGTAAATGTGGTGAATGTATTGTGTTGAAAGAACAAATGAAGTCAAAAACTACAAAAGATTTGGAAGAAAAGGCACGAGGTAGGTTGAACAAACATAACAAGATTGTTATGTGTGGAAAATAGTGCTACTATGCCCACATAATTATGTTAGAGCAATTTCCAAAGGAGTATTTGAGCATTATCCATGATAAAATGGACGAAACAAAGACTTCAATCCCAAGGCTACGTGTCAAATCAAAATCTATTGTAGGAACAAATTTAGGTTTTCATTGACAGGTATGCTTACACATGGGCATAAGACAAGAGGTTTTGGTCATTTCTCTTTACCATTTGTACATATGGGATCACAATTTACTATTACATCCCTTGCAAAGTGCTTAAGGGACCTTGAAGACCCACAAATGGATATGTATGGTGATCTACTTTATGGAAGTGGAAGTTCAAGAAACCCACTTACAAATGCATTACTTGACACCTCTATTTACTCAAAATGTCAAGTGTACAAGGATGATTTTATATCTCATGGAATATCAAAAAGTAAAAATGTTGATTTTAAACCTCTTCCTCGACATTTGTTGTTACAGTTGGACAATGCAGCAAGTGATAATAAGAATCGCTATCTTTTCATGTTTCTATCACTTTTAATTGCACTTGGTGTCTTCATCACTATTGAGGTTGGGTTATTTCCTGTGGGGCACACTCATGAATACATAGATGGAACCTACAGAAGAATGCCTTCCAACCTAAAAATTAAAGATATATATTCTTAACCTGAAATGACGGATACATATCACATAATTGAAGAAAATCGAGTGTTTCCACCTATACTTATTGACAAGGTCTATGACTTCAAAAATTTCCTTAATGGATACACCAAGGAGGGAAAAAATGCACTCATTGGACATCTTAATGTCTAATACTTCCAATTTCTTGTACTCAATGATTTTTCAATACTAAGGTACAAGGAATCAATTAGAGATACTAAGTGGTCAAAAGAAGTTGAGTTATAGAGATGATGAAGGTTGACCTATAATTCCCATACGGAAGACATCTTTCTAAGCTTCCAAACAGAATGATGTCTATTTAAAAGAACTAAATGAAGGGATAACATCATCCATAAAAATGTGGAAATACACTATTGGGAATTAGGATTCACCAACTGCTACAGAGGAATGGAAAAATAAAGTAGTGTATTGGGAAAGAGTTCTTGATACATTAGATGGAATCTATAATGATCATAGAATAATAGATGGAAGTGATTCATCTTCTGAGGATTTCTGGCCCAAGAGAAGGCAGATCATTGATGTTGATTGTAATGCACTCCATGTAATCTCAAGTATTATGGATGGAGATTTTGATAATGCGATAGATGAACCAATATATGTTGGATCCAAATGAAAAAACCCAAATCCAACATTCAATCCAATGGTTGATGTTGAGAAAGGAAGGATGTTGCTAGTTAGATCAGGAAATGAGGATGCATGAGAAATGATTTGGATGGCAAAATCCACCTCAGATATCTTTAGGGATAATGAAATTGAGAATCTTCATGTAAAGGTTGACTAGTGGAAGCCTATGTCAGGGAAATGCAATGGAATTAGAGCAATATTGGATACCAAATCTTGATGACACAGAACTTGGTTTTATTCTAATTAATACCATAGTGTGCGCATGGATGCCAAAGAAAGAACACTGCAAGAACAAATATCTTAAGATTAGGTTTATATGATTCATGAATGTAATTTTTTTCGAAGGATCTATTAATATACATTCAGATACACTTTTCAATATTTGTTGTATATAAAATATTACCTTCATATTTTTTTTTGAGTTTTATATTATTTAGTATTTCAATGTAATCATGTGTTGATACAAATTACATGACATTGCCATAAAATATTTAAGTTTTCAAAGGTTTATTTGACCTACATGACTTCTCACCATATCAAATATGCATAATCAAATTCAATAATACACTTAAAAACATCTTCTAAACTTGGTCTATTAAAACAATAGTGGGGTACCTAATTAGTATTTTATTTAATGTAAATCATTTAAACACTTAATGAATAGATGCTAGACACTTGTAATAACGTTTGAAGTGAGTTTTCCTTAATATTCCTTATTATAATTGATATAAATCAAATTTGCTATTTTGTTGCACTCTAATTTATAAAAAAATATCTTGATCATTGAACAACACAACTCGACTTATAAAATATTTCCTCTTATAGATTTTGAAGTGGTGCCAACATTGTATTATTATAATAAATTTGTACTCAACTTAGGAAAAGTAGTTAGTGTCAATTTAAAATGGTCAATAATAGTAAGAAAAACAATATTAATATATTGTTAAAAAACTTTATAGGTAATTTTTTTTTTTTACAAAATCTATTATTCATGAGTCAAATTTAATACATAAATATAAATATTAATGATAATAGAAATGATGTAAGGAATCTAAGTTTTAGATGAATGTTAATATGTTCTTTTCAATACAATATCCTTAAACACTACAGGAATAAAAACTAAACATTTGTAATAAATAGTTTAGTCAATTTTCTCTCTTTCCTTTTGTATTTGAAAATAATCAAATTGTGCTACTTTGTTACTATTCTAATTCGTGATTGATTTTAATCATTAAAATGATTAGTAATTGAGTCGAGAGGCTCATCCTACAACCCAGTATGAGGAGATGTGTAAGTTTGTCTGTCCGTTTGTGCCCCTTTAAAATAAAAATTATGTTCTAAATAGAAAAATAAAAAAATGAATATGTTGTAAAGTAATTAGAAGAAAAAAATGTGTGAATTAGATGTTTAAATATTATACTTTTCAAAAATATTTGAACTAGAGATTCAAATAAACTATTTGAAGATCTATGCTAACTAATTTATGTCAATATCAACTTCATATATATCTATATATAAAAAAAAATAAGTTTTTTATAGTTAAAATTTTTATTAGTCTTATGTATACTCTATTTAGCATTCAAAAATACAGTTTCAACAATGAAAAATAACACATTGTATTTTGCACTCTAAAAATGTTTGCACGTGAAGGAATTTGATCCCTACATTTGTACTTAAGATGGATCTATGTTGGTATATATTGGACGCATTACTATGATCATTTGTCATTAAATAATTTTATACTTAATATGTATCTTGCATATTAATCTATTATTCATTAAGTAAGCCTCAATCAACTTAGTTTTTAACACAAAAGTACAAATAATAAATAAAAATAAATTATGCTACTACTCGTATTCAACATTTAATTTGATCCTAAAGAAATATTTTCTCATTAACTCTAAAATGGTGCAAATTTCCTACAATAGTATGAAATGATGATGGTGATAATGATGATTATCATCCACTAAGACAAAATATGGTATATAAGAAGGCAAAAAGGTATTACCCAAAATTATTTCGAATTTTATTGTTATGCTAAAAAACAATAAAAGAAGTGTTTCAAGCTCATCATAATTTTGTTTAGTTAAAAGATCAAGAAGGTTGGTAGCATCACAAGTATTTTGAAATTTAAATCCATATGAGTATAAACTCAATGATCTATGAGATTTTTTAAATCTTCAACGATATTACTAGTGTTGCAAAGGTGATAGACTTTTAAATTATGCCAACATTGTCTTAGTAATAACTGTAACTTAACACATACATGATATTTACTATATTGGATTATCATTAAATGGGTTAATAATAGTAAAATACACATCATTCTTTTCATAAAACAACCTTAACAAACTTATATTTTAATACAAACCATAAAAATATTAAAATAGATAATGTAAGGAATCTAAGATTTAGACGTGAAAGATTTGCTTTTGCAAGTTTATATGAATTTGTTTAATAAAGTTTATCATGATAATTTTTTCACAAAAAATGATGAATATCTACATTAAAATTAGTGAACTAAGTGAATTTCTAATTCCCCATTTTGAAAAAACTTAATCTAGATAAAATTATATATTCTAGATCCACTAAATACTTCCAAATTTAATGAAATATGTGTTCAAGGCCATAGTGAATAGAGAATAGTTGAAGTGACTTTCTATCATCATAATAGATGGTTGGATGGATCGGAACATTTGAGCATAATTTTTAATCCAATGCATGACTTGTTTTTAATTCTGCAGTTTGAGAAATATTGAGCATGTTTTTTATAATATCCATGACTTATTTTCACCACTTACAGTGTGGAATATTTACATTTAGATGGTTCTGTTGAGCCTTTGGGATGGTTTGAAATTGTAAAAGATTTCAATTCAGACCCGATCATTGATGTTCTCTGTTGGGTCCCTATAATACTAGTGATTACCCCATTACTATTGTAGTTGTATCCCTTATTAATATTGTTGTGCCCCTATTGTCCCCATATTGTTATTTTTGTGGCTTTATATTATTATTGTTAGGTCGGTTGGGTTATATTATGACTCCTTAGACTCCTATATATAGAAAGGAGGTTTTTTCATTTGAATCATTCAAGAATTATTAATTTGTGTAATGTGAAAGAGGTTTCCCCCTCAAAGAGGCTGAATTCTAAGGCGTTCAACTATCTTTTCTATCTTTTTGTGATCTGGTTTCATAACATTTGGTATCAGAGCTTTGGATTCTAGGGTTTCGCTGCTCCAAATAGGTCATCGTGTCATTTTCGCTATAACGTTTTTTCTGCGATGTTTTAGAAGCTAAAAAAAACCCATTTGAGAAGAGATTGTGCTAAATCTTGGATCTGAATTTCAGATCTTTTTTCACTATAGTTGCGGAGATATGATCTGAGGAAGTTGGTCTTTTTGTAGACTCCTGAATTACATTCCAAATAGGTGACGTGGGGAAAATCGTCATAACTTTCTCTCTGAGCATCGGATTGAAATTTCATAAGAAGGTACAGAAAGAGGACAAACTGTAGTTTCTTTTATATATGTTTTAAAGCCAGAGGTCGAAATGGTGACTTGTGGCACATCGTACAAGTTCATTCTACTGAACTAGTCTATAATCAGGTCACTGTGGGAGATTTCGCATAACTCTTCCTTGGAGAATCCAATTTGGATCACATTGGTGGTATTGGAAAGAGAACACAGAGGGCTACTATAGATCACAATTTAAGAACTGAATGATCCAAAAGTACAGAGATACATCAGAGGCAATATCGAGCTCCTACAAAGTGAAAAACGGTGTGTAGGTTTTTTTAAATTTTTGCTTAAGCTTGGTTTGAAAATTTATTTTGAAGGAATTCAAAGGGTATAGTAGAGAATTATTATCGGTAACTGATGCCCGAAGGAAAGAAAATGCGAATACATAGTAAGCAACCTGAAATATCTAGCATGACTCATGAAGAAGAGGAAGAAATGCTACATGATATATCAAAATTACAAGACCAAGTGCAACAAATGTCACTCTCACAAAAGCTAACAGAAGCTAAGATAAATGGCGTGGAATCTAAGATAAAGGGCGTGGAAGCTAAGATGAATGGCGTGGAAGCTAAGATGGATGATTTGAAGATAGATTTGAAGACAGATTTGAAGAGAGACATGGCAGATTTGAAGATAGATTTGACAAATTTTCTACAAGAAATACTTACTAATGGTGAAAAGGTAGTAAAGGAAACTCATGATGCGAACAAAAGAAATGTTAATCATGATTTCATAGACTCTAATGTGGGATTGAAGACCCACCATATTTCAAAAATCGATATGAGGAAGTTTGATGGCAAGGATCCTGCAACATGGATATTACGAATGGAGCAATTTTTCGATCTCAATAATGTGCAAAACACACAAAAGGTACATATTGCAACTTTATATTTGGAACCAAATTAGTTTGTATGGTATCAATGGATTTGCTCTCGTAAACAAATTATCACTTGGGCAATTTTTATGGAAGAATTGACAGCACATTATGAGGATACAAAAAGCAACACTTTTTTTAGCCAATTGATAAGTATCAAACAAAAGGGTTCAATAATGGAGCACATTGAGGAGTTCCAAAAATTGTACATAAGGGTAAAAAATATTCTAGAGGAGCATAGGATTGATGTGTTCATAGGGACTTTAAAGGATAATATCCAACATGATTTCGCCTTCGGGAACCTGATTCATTAGAGAAGGCATTCAGGTTAGCAAGAAAAATGGAAAGCAAAATTATGACAACCAGGAAGCATACCACTCACAACTATAAAGATGGAAGTGTTGTTGCCCCTATTCTTCCACAACCTATAAGGTTGAAACCACAACAATTGGAAGAAAAAAAGGCAAAAGGGATTTGTTACAGTTGTGATAGCAAATACACTAAAGGTCATAAGTGTGCTGAGAAGAAATTATTCTACATAGTTTGTGAAGAGGAAGAAGAAAAGGAGTAAGAAAGGCCAAAAGAAGAGGATATACTCCAGGAACAAAGCCTAGATAAAGAAGAAATGAATTTGACCATACCTTGTAATGCATTGGTAGGAATTACCACTCCTAAAACCATCAAGATAGAAGGACAAATCAAGAAGAAAAAGGTAATACTGTTGATTGATTCAAGAAGTACCCACAATTTTATTCATTGTAAGGTAGTAAAAGAATTGAATTGCTTCTTATATCCAGCACCAGAGTGTCAAGTGATGGCTGCAAATGGAGGAACAATAATTGCTCTGGAAAGTGCCATAATATCAAGCTATCCATGGGAGAATATGTATTGACTAGCCCAATGCTTTCCATTCCAATGGGAGGTGCTGATGTTGTACTAGGAGTCCAATGGCTACAATCCTTGGGTACAATAGCTTTTAATTTTCAAGAACTTTTCATGAAATTTTCTGTGGAAGGAAAGGAAGCTGAATTAAGGGGTATTGCAGGGAAATCGGGAAAGATAATCATCTCTAACGGTATGACAAAGCTTCTAAAAAAGGAAAAAAGAGGTGTAATTGCACAATTATGTTCACTAGATGTTTCCACATTGGAATCATCTATTTCTCCAAATCTCCAAAAAGTATTGGACAATCATTCCAAGGTATTTGAGACTCCCAAAGGTCTCCCACCTATTCGTGATCACGATCATGCTATTCATCTGATTCCAGGAAGTGTTCCTCCAAACATCAGGCTGTACAGATATCCCTATGCCCAAAAGAGTGAAATTGAACATATGGTTGCAGAAATTCTAGAGGCTGGTATAATTCAACCGAGTCAAAGTTCTTTCTCTGCTCTAGTAGTATTGGTGCACAAGAAGGATGGATCATGGCACATGTGTCTGGATTATAGGGAGCTCAAAAAGCTCACTATTAAAGATAAGTTTCCCATTCCTGTCATTGATTAATTAGTAGATGAATTGCATGGATCAATTTACTTCACCAAGTTGGATCTTCGTTCAGGATATCATCAAATCAGAATGAAGACTGAAGACATTCCAAAAATAGCATTTAGAACTCATGAGGGTCATTATGAATTTTTGGTCATGCCTTTTGGCCTTACCAATGCACCTTCAACATTTCAAGGTTTGATGAATTCCATTTTCAAACCATTCCTTAGAAAATTTGTGTTAGTATTTTTTAATGATATACTAATCTACAACAAGTCTTGGAAGGATCATGTCGAACATGTTGACAGGGTGCCACAACTATTGGAGGAGAAACAATTATATGCAAAAAGATCCAAATGTTTCTTTGGAGTACAAGAGGTGGAATATATGGGTCATATTGTATTTCATGAAGGAGTTAAGGTAGACCCTAGCAAAATTAAATCCATTAAGGAATGGAAAATCCCCACATCCATAAAGCATCTGCGAGGATTTCTCAAGTTGACAGGGTATTATCACAAGTTTGTTAAGAATTATGGGAGAATAGCAGCACCTCTAACAACATTATTGAATAAAGATGCATTTTCATGGACTTCAGAAGCAACAAAGGCCTTCGAACATCTTAGCTACACTGGACTTCAATTTTTTTTTTATTTTGGAATGTGATGCTTCAGGAAATGGAATTGGCGTTGTTTTAATGCAAGATGAAAGACCCATTGCTTTTGAAAGTTGTCCAATCAAGGGAAAGTTTTTACATAAAGCTATTTATGAGAAGGAAATGTTGGCAATACTCCATGCACTTAAGAAATGGCAACCCTACCTAATGGGAAGACACTTCAAGGTAAAAATGGATCATGATAGCCTTAAATACTTCTTAGAACAAAGATTATCCTCTGAAGAGCAACAAAAGTGGGTCAGAAAGATGTTGGGTTATGACTTTGAAATCATCTACAAAAAAGGGAAGCAAAATGTGGTGGCAGATGCACTCTCAAGAAAGGATGAGGATGTGGAAGCATTGTTGTGCGCCATTTCTATTATCCAACCAGATTGGATAAACAAAACAAGGGAGGAATGGAAGAATGACGAAGAAGTGTGGGCACTTATTAGAAAGTTACAACAAGATTCCAGTACGTCTGATACATTTAGATGGCAAAATGATTCATTATGGTATAAAGATCACTTATACCTCTGTCAGAATTCCTAGCTAAAACAAAATATTCTTATGGAATTGCACACTTCTCCCTTAGGAGGGCACTCAGGATTTTTAAAAACTTACCACAGGGTTAAGAAGGAATTTTTTTGGGATGGCCTTAAATCAGATATTCAAACGTTTGTGGCAGAATGTTTGGTTTGCCAACAAAATAAAGTTGAAACAATTAAGACATTGGGTCTATTACAACATTTATCCATTCCAAGCCAATGTTGGGAGGAGGTTTCAATGGATTTTATCATAGGTTTACCCAAGTCTGAGGGAAAGAGTGTCATCATGGTGGTAGTTGACAGACTTCCCAAGATACACACTTTTGTGCATTATCACATCCATTTAAAGCTAGTACAGTTTCTACTCCATTTATGGAAACAATTCAAAAGCTACATGGAAACCCAAAGATTATTGTAAGTGACAGAGATCCCATTTTCACTGGAAATTTTTGGACAAAATTATTTTCTTGTCTTGGTACTTAGTTAGCTCATAGCTCATCTTATCATCCTCAATCTGATGGGAAAACTGAGATAGTAAACAAATGTTTGGAAGGATATCTTCGCTGCTTTGTATCTGATAAATAGACACAATGGGTCAAATGGTTGCCTATGGCTGAATGGTGGTATAACACTTCCATACAGCAACAAAAATTACCCTATATATGGCACTTTATGGATATCAGCCACCATCTATCACATCTTATTTAAGAGAAAATTCTAAGGTTCAAGCAATGGAACATCACATCTAACATCAACAAGTCCTCCAACTCTTAAAGGATAACCTCCTGTCAGCACAGAATAGAATGAAACAACAGGCAGATCAACATCGCAGCGAAAGAAGTTTTGATGTAGGAGACTGGGTATTCCTACGACTACAACCATATAAGAAAATGTGCCTCAGGTAAGCTAAGAAGGATAATAAATTATCACCAAAGTATTATGGTCCGTACAAGGTGTTGCAAAAGATTGGTACTATGGCATACAAATTGGAGCTTCCTGCAGCTTCTCGATTTCACCTAGTTTTCCATGTTTCATGTTTAAAGAAGGTTATAGGCAACAAGCTCCCAGTTCAAACAATATTGCCAGAACTTGATGAGGAAGGAAAACTTATATTGGAAAGGGAACCAGTCACAGAAACAAGAACTCGACAGCTACGAAATTGATCAATTTTAGAGTATCTTATCAAGTGGAAGAACTTATCTGCTGAAGATTCCACATGGGCGGATGAGAATTTTATACAGAAGCATTCAGAACAACTCAAGCGTTGAGGACAACACTTTTTTGAAGGAGAGGGGCATGTTGGGTCCCTATAATACTAGTGATTACCCCATTACTATTGTAGTTGTATCCCTTATTAACATTGTTGCGCCCCTATTGTCCCCATATTGTTATTATTGTGCCCCATAGAATCCCTCTATTGTTATTTTTGTGGCTTTATATTATTATTGTTAGGTCGGCTGGGTTATATTGTAACTCCTTAGACTCCTATATATAGAAAGGAGGTTTTTTCATTTGAATCATCCAAGAATTATTCATTTGTGTAATGTAAAGGAGGTTGCCCCCTCGAAGAGGCTGAATTATAAGGAGTTCAACTATCTTTTCTATCTTTTGTGACCTAGTTTCATAACATTCTCCTCCTCACAACACAGGGTGAGTCAGAAAAAATATTTCATTTTTATAATGTGAAAGGTTATTCATAGGAAAACAATGTTTTGTTACAATCTTCTAAGTTCATTGGATATTATGCAATGAAGTTGGAGGACTTGGTTTAAATCTAACATCAAAAAATACAATAGTTTTTGTGGAGCATCATTGGAACCTGATGAGAGATCATCAGGTATGTGGTCCTTTGATTTTAATATTCAAGTTTTATCCAATTCCTTGTGGAACCTTTGCAAAACTTCATCTCTAGATAGGTCAGAATGGTTGGAATTCATACAAGAAAATATGTTTTATCCCTCATTTTTATTCAACTTTTGGTGAAAAGTTTCCCTCTCTGCTTAGATGCAAAATTCTTAATTAGGGCATGTCAATGGGGGAAATCTACGCAAGAATTATTCAAAACTCAAGATGTTGATTTCCTTTTGACTGAATAAAAATAATCCTTACCTTATTTTTCTGAGTGAAAAGTGAACACCAAAAATTGTTACAAAATAAATAATTTTGGTCTCTTGATTTTTTATTCATCTAGCTTGGGAGGCAAGATTTCCCCTTTTGATTGGCAAAACTCTTAATTTGGGTATATCTGTGGTATACTTTATAGCTTATCCAAAAATGATTGAAAAATCAATATGTTTATTGCCTTTGACTGAGTAAAATTACTCTCATACCTTCGTTTAATGAGTGAAAACTGAACTTTAGCATAGCCTTTGCTTGGATAATGTCTATTTCTAGAATGAGTGCATCTTCTTTGAGTGATTTCTCCAATGTACATAACTTTCGTTCTTTTTATATTGGATATATGATTTCTTATAATTGGAAAAATTAGATATTTTACTATCAAAAGATCAAATGTGGGCCTAGTTAACCTCAACAAAATAAGGCCTAATTCAAAGAACTCCATTATGGGAAGCAAGCATCAAAATAACGGAAGGCTTTGCGATTTAGAAAAATATTAAATATACTTATTAGAATTGGGGCATGCTTAGAAGCCTATTGAAAAAGATCAAATGGAGGCAACATTGCCCCTATAACTTTGGTTTTATAACTTCAATGAAATAAGGAGTAATTCAAATAAGCCCATGATGGAAAGTGAGCATCAAAAGAAAAATAGGCGCTACAATTTAGAAAATTATTAAGTACACTTAATTGGAATTGAGTCAAGTTTAGAAACGTATTGCAAAAGATCATAACATATAAAGTTTGTTATTAATTCCTGATTTCTTTTGATAGGGGGAAGACACAATTTCCAGGCTTGACTTGGGACATGACTCGTTTTGGCCTGATAGTAGAACTCAACTCAGAACTTGGTAAAGACTCGTGAATCAACTTGGAAAGGGCTCTGCACCAGAAAGAGTAAACTATAGATTTTCAAGAAAATAATTTCTTTTTGAGATTATACATGTGATATTATACTGATTTAATGCGAATACACTAAATACAATGCAAAATTAACATATTCAAAGATAACAGTATATCGTACAATGTACATGATATAATCATGATCTAATGATTGTATCTACTATCTATTGCCATCATTCATCCATCCATATATAAAATTCAAAATACATCGACCATGGGTGATGCATGAATATCAAATATCGATATCAATATTCAAAGTAAAATCTGAGATCATGTGAAAAAAATTGAAACACTGGATGACGACTTAAAAACCTGTATCTTCGAGGAGTCAGTGCCAACATAAGAAACCTTCTAAAAATTCCAGGACAAATGAGAAAGAATAGGAAAATGAGAAAAATAATTATTTTAGTCAACTGGTCAAAGCTGACTTGGAGGTTCTTTCCTTAAGTGGACGTTTTCATGATTTACACGATGGGTTTTTCCATTTGTTGCGTAGACTTGGCCCATTTTCTACTTTTTTAGGAGGGTCTGTGTGGTTCAACCTAGGTTAGAGTTAGACCTGTTGGGTCTAGGTTGGACTAACCTTATCCTGGATTGACTTGCAAAGTCTCGTTAGAGGTGAAAATCATCATGATCACAAGAAATTTACATTGATAAAGTTCCATGTAGACAAAGGCATCATTGATTCTTAATATATGTAGTGGTAGTTGACTTCTATTAGAATGCTTCAAGATAGGTTAAAGGTCCACTACCACATGTGACTTCTGCCTATTGCTATCAACAATAATCGCTTTTCATTGGGACCATAAATAGAGAATTCTACTTGATTGAAACATTGTACTGTTAAAGTCAAGTTAGCTCTAGGTTATAGTCTTCTAGAAGGTCAATTACTACAACTAATCTGTTGATGAAGGAAAAAACTTATATCATGTGACCTACTCCAGTATTATCAAGAACATAAGTTATGCCCTACATAAACCACCATTAGTTACTTACATTTGAGCTCGACCTTAATGGACCTCTCCATGTTATATTTTAAGGGGCTTGCATAAACCCAGCTTAATTTGAGAGGAGTTTATATCAACAAATGAAAAAGTGCACAATATTTCTTAGTCTTCCATGCATGCTTGTTGCTTGCAATTGCTAATATTTATTTTTTTCACAATATTGCCACTGGTAAAATTGTAAACATGATATTATACTTAACTAAAGTTAAAATAAATTTGGAAACCATGAGAAGCAATTTCTTGGTTCAATTTAAAATTATTATGAAAACATAATCTATTTTATAAATGCCTCATGGTATCCTCCATTGGCAATTCATCTATAGCATCATTTCTGGTTATGAACTAAGAAGCTTCTATAAGAGAGTACGATAACCTGTGAAGGTCATTTTCAATGCTTTGAATCAAGTGTTGTGGAACTCATACATGACAATGACTTGGTGTTGTGCTTGTCAACAACCCCCACATTTATTAACGTTAGTAGTAAAATATTACTTTAATAAATGGGGACCCTTTCAAAAAATATATATACCCAAAAAATAAATCCTAGCATGTAGGTATTTCTTTTATTTTTAGAATAAATCAAGATATCAAACAAAACCTATAAAACCATTAAAATGCTACTTTTTCATATTTAGCATGAAATGCATCACAAATGATACCTTTCTAACCCACCACAATCTACGATGAAACAATAAAAAAAGCAAATCTATATTCGAAAAACGGTCATAATATTAGAAATTCCTTAAAGCTTCTTTAAAAAGCCAAAGTCTTGCATTGCAAACATCGTTGTTTATAAAAGACTTCTCTTAAGAGGCTACCCTGAAGGATTGCAATCTGTGAAATTTCGATGGTATAATAGCCTTCTCGCATCGCATTTCAGTCATACAACACAAGCCTCAACCTATTATATGCCGATATTGCGAAATGCGATCTCAACCTAGACCCACCTCTTAATCTTTCCACCAACACATGTGGAGGTCCATTATTTGTTAAAAAGAAGCCTGACAAGTGATTATGCTTGTTTCTCGCATCTCGCATTTCGCACAAACTCAAAAAATGGTAAGTTAAACGAAAAGGAAATATGTGATATAGCGATCTGTGAGATTGCTTTGCAAATACCAAAATCACTATTATCACAATTTAAAGGCTCACCACCCTAGGAGATTGTTTCCTGATTCACGATGTGAATATTTATGGACATTCAAGTTAAAAGATAATGGATCATTAGTGGGAATTTATGAAGAATTAATTTCATTTGTGTTTGAAAGGTCATTTAGCATGATTTGATATCTTCTTACATGATTTCAATAAAACACCTTTATCACCTTTACTGGTTTTATTCATCGATTCATTCCTATGTTCAGTATCATTTTTATTCGATAAGATGTTCCTCTTGAAACTTTCAGGCAAAAGCCGCAGAACAGGATGCTGAAAGCAATGGTGAAGAAAGGGAAAGAAGTCACCTCTGAGAAGTCAGAAATGACTCCTTTGTTCATGGATACTACACGTAATAAGGAAGCAGGGACGTCTACATGGGAGGCTAT
This sequence comes from Pinus tabuliformis, assembly GCA_031772625.1. Taxonomy (NCBI): domain Eukaryota; kingdom Viridiplantae; phylum Streptophyta; class Pinopsida; order Pinales; family Pinaceae; genus Pinus; species Pinus tabuliformis. The sequence goes on from CM062817.1 coordinate 175,774,880, forward strand.
GTATCAACTACTAGAGGAAGAACAACCAAGGATTCTTGAGACAAATATTACAGGTGATGGGCATGATTCATATGATGCTTCCATAACTGAGCTTGCATGCTCATTTTTGCACCGAATAGCCGCATGACCAAAAATAATCCCCTATATTGACATGATTAAGTGGATCATTGACGACGCTGATATATCTGATAGAGAATTCAAAATAGGAGGCCGGGAAGTTATAGGATCTTTCACTCCAGATAACCTAAGGCTTATGTACCACCTACTGGAGCCATAGGTTACCTACAACAGACAATTTTTTGAGAACTTCGTCAAATAAAATGAGGACCCAGCGGACTATACAAGGAATTGGTCAAATAATGATGAAAGAATCAAGAAAGGCAAAAACGGTATGTATGCCACCACATCTATTTGTTACCATTTTTGTTTTGCTATAACTATTCTATGTAGATTATTTGGCAAACCCAACAGTAACAAATTCTCCTCAGAATGGTTGCCCTTAATAAATGCAGCCGTTAATGTAACAATAATAGATGGGCACAAATCCTGTATGATAATTTAGCTAAAGCAATTATAGAGTATAGAAGGAAAACAAGTATTGCTTCGAGGGTTTACCCTCCATTTTTTCATGAGTGCTTATGTAATGGACGCTATTTGTTTTGGTTCTAAATTCCCTCTTATGGGATGGAAGTGGACTATTCAAGATCCACTTCCTATTCACATCCACCACAAAGACATGTGGGAATCCAATTTTGAACCACATTTTTTCAAGATTTGTCAGAGGGTTATGCTTCCTATCCATAAATGAATTTATAACCGAGATGCCCCCAGATTCTCCCAGGAAGCCGAGGTAGACATCCTCCTAGTAGCCCGATGGTTCGGGGAAGAGAAATTTACATATATCAGAGTATTTGGTAGCATCACCTCTCCCCATGTTCTCCCTTTCTATGTCCTAGATAAATTAATGGCTAGAAAGATAGCCTATCAGACAGCAATGAAGGAGGGATGAGAAAAACAGTGAAGGAGTCAAAGAAGGCCATTTGGCCTCAATTTCCTGTGTCATGTGGAGTGTTCACATTAGATGACCTTGGACATGTGTTCAAGGAAGTATATAATATGTTGTCTCTATGATTACCTAACTTCCCCAAAAGACAATACGAATCATTCAGTATTATCAATGATTTTACCACTATGGTCAAAATAAAAATATTCAACAATGAGAAGGACCCATTTGATGATGTTTTCTTACAGAAGAATACCTTCAAAGAAGTAAAGAATATGTCACAGATACATTTTGATCAAAAGGGCCTTGAAGCATTTTATAGCTACAGAGAAAAGAGATTATCAAAGGTCCCATTGGACCAATTGTTAATTGAACCAATAAGGGAGCCCACTCCGAGTGTAAGCATAGATCGTGACACTATGGAAAAATGTAAAACTAATTTTGGAGAGGAATCCCAAGAGAAATCTACCAAGGGATCCGAGAAGTCATCAAAAAATAGGAAAATCAAGAGAAGGGAATCAATCAAGGATACAACCTAGTTTGCAGCAAAGATAAATGAACAAACTTCGACCATCAAGTAGATTGAAACGCATACTCCCTCTATACATCTAATAAAGCCTCAGGTAATTAATTTGGTAGAGGAGTGGGATAATTTCAACAAAAAGTCTCAACACAGAGGAACAAGCACTGGATAATCTCGCAGTGGAACTCTCATTGCGAAACAAGCGACAAATTAACAAGCCAAGTTGTGGAAATGCGACTTGAATATGATGAAATTCTTAAAAATGTTTTAGATTTCGTAACTTCGCAAAATTATGAAAATGGGAGAAGAGCCGACATGCCCAAACTGAATAAATCACATAAGGAGATCTTATTTGCAAGTTGGGATTCTCAGCTCAAAGAGGCAGAATAGGCAATAGAGCATGCGGCTACGACATCAAACAACGTCATTGAAAGTATAAATGAAAATTTGCATAGTGCTAATCTTGTGGAAGACATCACCCTTGGTTTCCTTACGAATGAAAAACAACTTGAATTATAGTGGAAACAGGTAGCAGAAGAAAGAGAAGAAGTAATTAGGCAAGTGACCAGGTTAAACTGGGAGGCATATTGGCAATATCTGGTAAAACTGCATAGCCAGTGGATGACCCTGAGATGCCTAATTGTTTCTACTGAGAAAATGGTGCCAACGCTCATCAATGCCATGTTTACAGGACAACTGAAAGTCGAAGTCGGCCAACCTACACTCCTCAAGACCATGCTAGATATTTGCAATCTAAAAGATCGAATGTAGGATTAGTCATTATGCACATCTCTATTTTTGTTTTATTTTGCTTAAATTGAGGCAGGTCATTTAAACCTCCTCAACTTTTTTTGTAATAATCTATTTTTAGTTTCATAAGTTAGTATTTAAACCCCTCTCATGCATTTAGAGAGAGGTCTAGAAATTTTATCAGAAACATTCTTCAAAACATGCACTTTTGTCCCTTTGAGGAAGTTCTGGTGAAATTAATGGAACAAGATTTATTTTCTACTTGAATTTGACATCTTCTACTGAAATTGCACTTCTGTACTCTTAGATGATGTTGGATGATTTGAAAGTAGATCAATATTGCTGGAGCACATGAGTAGAACGTATTATAAATGGTACTTTTATCTCTTAATTCTTTTTACTTATGCATCAAGCAATAAATTATCTTCAAGTTATTTATGTATGAAAGTTTGAATTTTTGATTGCCATTATTGCACTATTGTATGATGATGATTTATAGTTTATGCTAAATACATGAATGATTTTTATGCGATATATCTCTCATATCGTTTCGGCTAACTTTTTATATGAAACGATCATTGTTAAACGGATTCACTTCTTATCATAATTGAATGATCTTTATTATCAATTGCTTTCAGACATCATTTTAGATTGCATATATCATGTTACTCCTGGGATAGTTATAGTTAGATAAATATTTATGATTAGGGTAAACTACCCATGATTATTAGTTAAATTGGATTAGTTTGAGGATAAGTATTACTCCAAAATCTCAAAACATCATCCCATTAGCACGATCATAAAATAGATTGGGAAATTGGTCCCATCATCCCCAGTCAGAGCCACTATCCCAAACGGAAAAGGAGTTGTCCCAAGGTTCGGACCGGATGGTTATCCCCCTTGTTAAGGCAATGATTTTCGAGCCTTCAAATATTTGGCGCTAGAAGGAGGGCCATGACTATGAATGGAAATTAAATCTAAATCTGCTGGCCATTCTAAGAGTAAAACTCCTTCACCATCACCTCCAACTTCTCGTTCGCATTCCAAATCTCCTATTCCCAAGCAAGAAGTTGAAAAGAAAAATACAGAGCCCACTACTGAAATCCTAAACAAGCCAGGTAGTTCTTCTTTTGAACCCCCTGAAGTACAATCTTTGATCCACAAATTTTAGGGGATTTCAATATCTCAAGAAGAATCTAAGTTATCCCAAGGTAGTGTCACTTCTCAATATACCCCATCAAAACCACTAACTAGAGCACAGAGTGAAAAATTTGGAATCCCACCATTTGAATTCCCTCTACCAAGTCGTAAAAGGGCTAAGAAGACACCATATGAATCTCACAATGAGGTTCTTTCATCATCATCATCATCCATTCCATCCATATCATTGCAAGATCACACACCCACTTCCCAACTCCAGATCGTGATTCACACAAGTACAGGAGCTACACCATCCTCTACCTAATCACCTTCAACCATTGCTTCACCCTCTTCTACAAATATCTGAACAATGGCACAAAATCAACCAAGGCCATGGACCAACCCAGGAGCTGTTAGAATGGCTAGACCTTTATCCCAACTTCAAACACATCCAGAAAAATGGTTACCTAAATTTAACCCTGATAATGGCCTATTAGCTGAAGAACATATAAATAATTTCATGTTGTCCATTAATTTGAATGGAGTAGCAGAAGAAGACACAGTTGTAAGATTATTCCCATATACTCTACAAGGAGCAGTAGGATCATGGTACTTTTCATTACCATCAGGCTCTATTAATAGATGGGATGCTTTTTAAGAGAATTTTTTAACTAAATTTGGAGATGATAGGTCTACAACAACTTTGATAAATGACCTCTCCAATTTGAAAGCTAAACCAAAAGAACCCATGAAGGACTTCAATTCACATTTCAATGAGTTATAGAATAAAATACCTACGATGTCCAAGCCTAGCGATGAGGTCTGAAATGAATGGTACGTTTCTTCTCTACCTTCAAACATAGCCCTCTTCATTAATAGAGCTGTCAAACCAACATTAGCAGAAAATATGAAAGAAGCAATAGTTGTTGAAAAACGTATCTTGGCCGTAGAAAAGGAAAACGCAATAGAGGAAATAAAATCCAAGAAAGTAACCTTTAGAGACAATTCTAGGAAAAAACCACCAAAGGATCCTTTTGATCTGGAAGGGTTACAAAAGGTACTTAAGACCATGTCTAACGAAATGGTTGACATAAAAAAACAAGTAGCACAATCTTCTTCCAAGAAACCTTTTAGACCATATAAAAGGAATGCCCCAATCGATCCTAAACCTCTAAATGTTATATCAAAAACTGAATCAGATGGAGATGAGGAAGAAGCCTCAAGTGAAGAACAAATGGACGATGAAGAAATAGTGGAATTACAAGGAATGTGGGATTTTATCCTTCCAAATGAGGAAGATCAAGAAGCACTACCTGTTGCCACTAAAGTAGAAATCATATTGATCCACCTCAACCAAGTTCAAAAAAGAAAAATTTAGTGCCACCTTCTAGAGATAAAGTCGTAGGTAAGAGATCTTCACCAAAATCTACTCAAACAAACCATACCCAATTAGGTTCTTCACCTTCATCCAAAACTCTGTTAATTCCCAACGAAATGGAATACAATATTATTGAGGATATGAAGAAAACTAGGGCAAACATCACCTTTCATGAGCTTATTAAATTAAAACACTAGCAGGAGCTACTTTTGAAAGAACTCAAAGCAGTTCCCACTACCCCGCTTCCTGCCGCAGTAATATCACATGCCGCTCAAGAAATGGGAAGACCCCCTAGTATTTCTACAAAAAAAATTGATCCAACCGACATTGCTATAATTAGCGGAAGGTTTAAATCTCATACTCCACCATTTCTCCTTACTTTTGAAGTCTTTAATAAAAACTTGCACAATTGTTTAGTTGATTCTGGTGCTTCATATAACATTTTTCCTAGAACAGTGTGCGCTAAGTTAAACATCCAGCCTTAGAAATCTGTAATACAAATAGTACAATTAGATCGGTCTCAAGTCAAAGTTGTCGGAGAACTTAATCAAGTAACCATTAGACTTTCATCAAACTCAAAAGTTTGTCAAGTAATTGATATACTTGTAGCTAATATTCCTGAATTCTATGGCTTAATCCTCAGTAGGTATTACTCAAAAAATCTCCATGGTTATTTCGCAACTGACTGGTCTCACATGTGGCTTCCCTATAACGGAAAGCCAAATCAGATAAGGTTTGATCGAGAGAAACATCAAAAATGTATAGTGACAGAACTGGAAGGAGAAAATTAATTGGTAGCATATAGGAATAATATAATTAGAAACTATTTTGTTGAGTCATTCCTAGGGAATTTCAATGCTCATACTTCACCTTTCTTAGAAAACTCTGTTGTATCTCAAATCGAAAATTATTCCCAAACAGACACCTCTAAATGTGTGAATTTTGTAGATAAACCTGTACATAAATATTTATTTTGGAAATTATTTTTTTGATGGATCTAGATCCAATAATGGAGCTGGGGTAGGATGCATATTAGTTAGCCCAGAAGGGGAAAAGTCTATGCTAGCATGTAGACTCAAATTTGATTGCACAAACAACATTGTTGAATATGAAGTGTTGGTTCAAGGTTTGTACAAAGCAATTGATCTTAATATCAAATACCTCCAAGTGTTTGGAGATTACAAAATTGTTGTTAGACAAGTAAGAAATACTATACACTGTCTGTCGGGACAATTGAAACACTATCAATCGTTACTCCAAGACCTGACCTCACATTTTACAACATTTAATATTTCCTCTCTCCCAAGACTCCAAAATGCTAGCGTTGATCTCCTAGCTAATGTAGCTTCCAAGAATATTCCACCAGAAGATTACAGCCCAGATTGTTTCTCCATTGAATTAATTTTTAGGCTGTCTATTCCTGATAATATCACCAACTGGAGAGTCTTTAACAATGATCCTGATATCGTAAGCTTCCTCACTTTAGAAGGCTCTTATGATGACTAGATAGTTGATGAAGACCAGCATGACAACCAACTGAAGCAAGAAACCAACAACAATGCTATACCAAAATCTATAGTTAAATTGGAAGATTTATATGACCTCAAAGATAGATTCAAACGATCTACTAATTCAAAACTTCAAAGTTCAACTCTAAGGTATGAATTGATCAATCTTGGAATTGACATGAAACCACAAAACATCAGTCTAGGTATCAGACTCACATCGGAAGAAAAATCAGATTTTACGTTTGTTGAAACAATATAAGAATGTCTATGCTTGGAATTACGACGATCTCAAAACCTATGACACTTCTATTATTAAACATCCTATTCCTATGACCTCTGATGAAAAACCTGTTTAATAGAAATTGAGGAAAATTCATCCTAATTTAGAAAGCTAGATTAAATCTGAGTTAAATAAACTACTAAAAGCCAAAATTATTTTTCCTGTCAAGCATTCCAGGTGGGTCTCCAATCTCGTCCCAGTCAGAAAGAAAAACAGTGATATTTGAATTTGTATAGACTTTCACAATCTCAATAAACCTTGCCAAAAGGATAATTTTATGTTGCCTCCTATGGAATAGATATTGTAGTCAATTGCAGGCTCAGAACTAATGTCCTTTCTAGATGGTTTCTTAGGTTACAATCAAATCTTAGTCCATCCAGATGATCAATTGAAAACTACATTCAGAACAAAATGGGGCACTTACACCTATCAAAAGATGCCATTCAAACTAATTAATTCTGGTGCCACTTTCCAAAGAGCCATGGACATTGCCTTCAAGGGTTTAGTAAACAGGTTAGTGGTAATCTACTTAGATGATATAACTGTATATTCCAAAAAATGTAGTAATCATCTGAGAGATCTAAAACAAATCTTTGAACATTGTCAAAAGTATGGGATTTCCCTTAACCCCAAGAAGTCTTTTTTCGCGTTAAGTGAAGGAAAACTCCTTGGATTTATTGTGTCCAAAACAGGGATTCATATTGACCCAGACAAGATTAAAGAAATTTCTGAAATACCTTTACCCCATAACAAAAAATCGATGCAATCTTTCCTTGGTCAAATAATTTTTTTCAAACGATTTGTCATTGACTTCTCAAGAATTGTATTACCCATTCAAGCCATGATAAAGAAAAATTCTCTATTTAAATGGGGTCAGTTGGAACATGAAGCTTTTAACTTGATAAAACAAGCAATCATAAATGCCCCGTCTTTAGCAACGCCGAATTTTTCCAATCATTTCACTTTGTACACTTTCGCTTCCGAGAAATCATACACAGCCATATTGACACAAGAAAATCAAGACAAAGTTGAAGCCCTAATTTCTTTCTTTAGCTCAAATTTATAGGGAGCTGAATTGAAATACTCAGATGTTGAAAAACAAGCTTACGCTATTTTCAAATCAATAAAAAAAATTCAGACCTTTTCTTCTGAAAACCCACACCAAGGTGATAGTACCATTCCCAGCAGTAAGAAATCTTCTAGTACAAAGGGATGTGGGTGAAAAAAGAGCAAATTGGGTTACGGCTCTGCAAGAATATGACATTGAAATCAAACCAGCAAACATTGTGAAAGGTCAAGGTTTTTGCAGGATGTTGGCAGGAGCATCGAATATGTCAGAATCACAACATTCAGGTGACGAGGTACAAATCTATGAGGTAAGCCTTAACGACACTGAATCAACATATGTTGATATAATATTCTATTTAAAAAATGGATATGCACCTCCACATTTGAATTACACAAAGAAAAGAGCCTTGAGGTTGAAAGCTAAACAGTATCAAATTGTCAACAATGTGCTATTTAGAATGAATTATGATTATGTTTTGCTTAGATGTCTCGAGAAATCTGAAGCAGAGAAAGTATTGCAGGAACTTCATGATGGACTGGCTGGCAGACACTTTGCAGGAGATGCTACAACACATAAAATCCTACATGCAGGCTATTACTGGCCAACCCTATTCAAAGATGCACACAGTTATGTAAGGAAATGTAAGATATGTCAGACAGTTGCTGGAAGACAGAAGAAACCAGCATTACCATTACAACCAGTCAACATTGATCAGTCATTTGAATAGTGGGGATTTGACATAATAGGTGAGATCGTTCCACATTCTCCTAAGCAGCATAAATATATCCTTATAGCCACTAATTACTTCACCAAATGGGTAGAAGCCATTCCACTCAAGGTAGCCAACTCTGAGAACATTATTGAGTTTATAGATCAATTTATCATCACCAGGTTTGGTTTACCTTCTTCCTTAATGTTTGATAATCCATCTTACTTTTTAGGCAATGCTATGATAGATTTTTCTCTTAAAAGAGGCTTTAAACATAAATATTCTGTTGATTATTACCCACAAGGAAATGGGTTAGCTGAATCCACAAATAAGAACCTTATCAGGATTATTAAACGAACCTTTTATCAAAGTCCAAAGAACTGGCATAAATCTTTAGTGTTTTCTCTATGGGAAGATTGAATAACTTAGAAAACCTCCATTGGCACTTCTCCTTTTAATCTAGTTTATGGGAAAGAAGTTTTCTTACCAACAAACATAGATATTCCCTCATTTGCCTTAGTTCAATTCATTGAAGAAACTCCTTCCTCGTCTATGCAACTTAGACAATTACAAATCCTTAAACTTGAAGAGGAACGAGAAAAGGCTAGAATTACCCATGCACATCATCAGCAGTTAGTCAAAGCGTCCTTTGATTCAAATTCTATATCTTCAAAAAAATTCCAACTCAGAGACTTAGTGTTAAAATGGGATAAAGCCCATGAAGAGAAAGGCAAGCATACTAAGTTCCAATGAATGTGGCTTGGCCCATTCTAGATTGTCGAGCTAATAGGCCCATCAACTTTTCTGTTACAAGATTTAGCAGGTAAGAGAGAACCTCTACCTGTTAATGGGCAGGTCCTAAAGAAATATTTTCCATAGAAGATGATCTCTTCTGATCACTGTATAGTATACTCTTTAGTTAATTTTCTTTTGAAATAATAATACAAGTTGAAAACATTTACGTTTGGTTTTACTAAAGGATACTTTCTCTTTTTAATTTTGTTTTTCACTTGTATAAGTAGAAATGGTTATGAAAATTAATCTTCATTCATGAAATAAATAGTTGAGTGCTACAACTCCAAAACTGCCTGTTTTTCTGCTAAATTATCCGATCTTTGATAAAACTTAGCTTCAGAAAGAAATTTTCTTTACATCAGTCAAGAAAAGTATCACTAACAAAGAAAAGTTTCTCTACGGAAAAGCATCTTTAAACTCTACGATTGTCGTCCAGAAACTCTTAAGGAGCCAATGATTCCCCCCACATGAGTAGCTTTCAATTTTAGAGTGTAATTAAAAGATATACTTTAAACTTAAAGGATGAGAGGTCTCATCAAGAGCTGGCTTACCATGAGCATAAGATTATAACTAAATGACATTACCAATACTAAATATCAAAATAGGGTAATGGCTTGAGATTGATTAATCAAAAGACAAGGGATCTCATCAAGACCCAACATGTTCAATTCAGTTAAAAATCAAGTGAATGGAATTATCAATTTTGGCCACCAAACAAAGACATTGTCCTTTAAGAAATAAAAGAAGAATGTATTACTTCAATAAAATAAAGAAAGCATCAAGTATACAGAAGAATTTATCTTTAAAATTTCATTCTTACTTAAGTGGGATACTGAATCATTGTTGGGTAATAGGTAACTCTGTCGAGGCTATGAGTGTCTATTGGCAGCAGAGGCTCTACCTAGAACAAATGAGTATACCAAAACTAATATAATGAGATTCTTTTGATTTTATCTTTATAGCCAAGTAATCACTGATGTAGGTAAAATGACTATCTGTGAGAAAAGGGCAATCAAAAGAAAGATAGTTAGAGCAGATGTTGTTTATTGATAAACGAGCAGTACTACTTACCTTGTATTCCATGCAATTTAGTTTTATTTTCAAAACTATCTTTATTTTAGAAGTTTTAGAAATTTCAAAAAACTCTTAGAGATAACTGGTTCTTCCAAGTGAATCGCCAATTGTTGTGCTTGTCAACAACACCCCCATTTATTAATGTTAGTAGTAAAATATTACTTTAATAAATGGGGACCCTTTCAAAAAATATATATACCTAAAAAATAAATCCTAGCATGTAGGTATTTCTTTTATTTTTAGAATAAATCAAGATATCAAACAAAACCTATAAAACCATTAAAATGCTACGTTTTCATATTTAGCATGAAATGCATCACAAACAATACCTTTCTAACCCACCACGATCTACGATGAAACAATCAAAAAAGAAAATATATATTCAAAAAATGGTCATAATGTTAGAAAGTCCTTAGAGCTTCTTTTAAAAGCTAAAGTCTTGCATCACAAACATCACTGTTTATAAAAGACTTCTCTTAAGATGCTACTCTGAAGGATTGTGATTTGAGAAATTGCGATGGTATAATAGCCTTCTCGCATCAGATTTTAGTCATACAACACAAGCATCAACCTATTATATGCTGATATTGCGAAATGCGATCTCAATCTGGACCCACCTCTTAATATTTCCACCAACACATGCGAAGGTCCATTATTCGTTAAAAAGAAGCCCGGCAAGTGATTACACTTGTTTCTTGCATCTCGCATTTCGCACAAACTCAAGAAATGGTAAGTTAAACGAAAACGAATTATGCGATATAGCGATGTCTGATATTGCTTTGCAAATTGCAAAATCGCTATTATCACAGTTTAAAGGCTCACCACCCTAGGATATTGTTTCTCGATCCACAATGTGAATATTTATGGACATTCAAGTTAAAAGATAATGGATCATTAGTGGGAATTTATGAAGAATTAATTGCATTTATGTGTGAAAGGTCATTTAGCATGATTTGATATCTTCTTACGTGATCTCAAATAAAACACTTTTATCACCTTTACTAGTTTTCTTCATCGATTCATTCCTACGTTCAGTACCATTTTTATTCGATAAACTGTTCCTCTTGAAACTTTCTGTAAAATGTAGCAGAACAAGACAGTGAAAGAAATGGTGAAGAAAGGGAAAGCAGTTGCCTTTGAGAAGTCAGAAATGACTCCTCTATTCACAGATACTACATGTAATAAGGAAGCAGGTACATCTCCATGGGAGGCTATGTATCAGCTACTGGAGGAAGAACAACCAAGGATTCTTGAGACAAAGATTACAGTTGATGGGCGTGATTCCTCCGATGCTTCCATAACTGAGCTCATGAGCTCATTTCTGCACCGAATAGCCACACGACCAAAAATAATCCCCTATACCGATATGATTAAGTGGATCATTAACGACACTGATATATCTGATAGATAATTCAAAACAGGAGGCTAGGAAGTTATAGGATTTTTCACTCCAGATAACCTAAGGCTTATGTACCACCTACCAGAGCCATAGGTTACCTACAGTAGGAAATTTGTTGAGAAATTCATCAATGAAAATAAGGACTGAGCGGATTGCACAAAGAATTGGTCAAATAATGATGAAAGAATCAAGAAAGATAAAAACGGTATGTACGCCACCACATCTCTTTGTTACCCTTTCTTTTTTGTTACGGCTATGCTATGTAGACTGTTTGGAAAACCAGACAATAACAAATTATCCTCAGAATGGTTGCCCTTAATAGATGCAACCATTAATGCAACAATAATAGATTGGGCACAAATCCTGTCTGATAATTTAGCTAAAGAAATTATAGAGTATATAAGGAAAAGAAGTATTGCTTCGAGGGTTTACCCTCCATTTTTCATGAGTGCTTATGTAATGGACACTATTTGTTTTGGTTCTAAATTCCCTCTTATGGGATGGAAGTGGACTATTCAAGATCCACTTCCTATTCACATCCATCACAAAGACATGTGGGAATCCAATTTTGAACCACATTTTTTCAAGATTTGTCACGGGGTTATGCTTCCTATCCATAAATGAACTTATAACCGAGATGGCCCCAGATTATCCCAAGAAGCCGAGTTAGATATCCTCCTAGTAGCCCGATGGTTCGGGGAAGAGACATTTACATATATCAGAGTATTTGGCAGCATTGCCTCTCCCCATGTTCTCCCTTTCTATGTCCCAGATAAATTAATGGCTAGAGAGATAGCCTATCAGACATGCAGTGAAGGAGGGATGAGAAAAACATTGAAGGAGTCAAAGAAGGCCATTTGGCCTCAATTTCCTATGTCATGTGGAGTGTTCACATTACATGACCTTGGACATTTGTTCAAGGAAGTAGATAATATGTTGTCTCTACGATTACCTAAATTCCGCAGAAGACAATACAACCAATTCGGTATTATCAAGGATTTTAGAACTATGGTCAAAATAAATATATTCAGCAATGAGAAGGACCCATTTGATGATGTTTTCTTACAGAAGAATACCTTCAAATAAGTAAAGCATATGGCACAAATACTTTTTGATCAAGAGGGTCTTGAAGCATTTTATAGCTACAGAGAAAAGAGATTATCCAAGGTCCCATTGGAACAATTGTTAATTGAACCAATAAGGGAGCCGACTCCCATTGTAAGCATAGATGGTGACTCTAAGGAAAAATATAAAACTAATTCTGGAGAGGAATCCCAAGAGAAATCTGCCAAGGGATCCGAGAAGTCATCAGAAAATAGGAAAAGCAGGAGCAGGGAATCAATCCAGGATACAACCTAGTCTGTAGCAAAGACAGATGAACAGACTTCGACCATCAAGCAGACTGAAACCCATACTCCCTCTATACAGCTAATAAAGCCTCAAGAAATTAATTTGGAAGAGAAGTGGGATAATTTTAACAAAAAACTCAACATAGAGGAAAAAACACTGAAATATTGCAGTGGAACTCTCACTGCGAAACAAGCGACAAATTAACAAGCCAAGTTGTGGAAATGTGACTTGAATATGATGAAAATCTTAAAAAGGTTTCATATTTAATAACTTGGCAAAATTCTGAAAATGGGAGAAGAGTCGACATGCCCAAACTGAATGAATCACATAAGGAGATCTTATTTGAAAGTTGGGATTCTCAGCTCAAAGAGGCAGAATAGGCAACAGAGGATGCGACAGCAATGACAAACGACGTCATTGAAAGTGTAAATGAAAATTTTCATAGTGCTAATCTTGTGGAAGAGACCACCCCTGGTTTCCTTCCAAATACAAACCAACTTGAATTACAGTGCAAATAGGTAGCAGTAGAAAGAGCAAAGCAATTAGGCAAGTGACCAGGTTAAACTGGGAGGCATATTGGCAATATCTGGTAAAACCACACAGCGAGTGGATGACCCTGAGATGCTTAATTGTTTATGTTAGGTCCCTATAATACTAGTCATTACCTCATTAATATTGTAGTTGTATCCCTTATTAATATTTTTGTGCCCCTATTGTCCCCATATTGTTATTATTGTGCCCCACAGAAACCCTCTATTGTTATTTTTGTGGCTTTATATTATTATTGTTAGGTCGACTAGGTCAGATTGTGACTCCTTAGACTCCTATATATAGAAAGTAGGTTTTTTCATTTGTATCATCCAAGAATTGTTCATTTATGTAATGTAAAGGAGGTTTCCCCCTCGAAGAGGCTGAATTCTAAGGCGTTGATCTATCTTTTCTATCTTTTTGTGAGCTGGTTTCATAACATTTGGTATCAGAGCTTTGGATTCTAGGGTTTCGCTACTCCAAATAGGTCATTGTGGATTTTTTGCTATAAATTGTTTTCTATGACGTTTCAGAAGCTAAAAAAAGAACCCGTTTGAGACGAAATCACACTGAACCTTAGGTCCAAATTTCAGAGCTTTTCGCACTATATCTGCAGAGATATGATCTAAGGAATTTGGTCTTTGTGCAGACTCCTGAATTACATTCCAAATAGGTGACCTGGGGAAAATTGTCATAACTTTCTCTCTAAGCATTGGATTGAAATTTCATAAATAGGTACAGAAAGAGAACAGACTGTAATTTCTTGTATATACGTTTTAGAGCCAAAGGTCAAAACAGTGACTCGTGGCACATCGGACAAGTTTGCTCTACTGAACTAGTCTATAATCAGGTCACTGTGGGATATTTGGCATAACTCTTCCCTAGAGAATCAAATTTGGATCAGATTGGTGACATTGGAAAGAGGACGCAGAGGGCTACCGTATATCACAATTTTAGAACTAGATGATCTGAAATTACATACATACATCAGGTTCAATATCAAGCTCCTACAAAGTGAAAAAAGATGTGTAGTTTTTTTTAAATTTTTTCATAAGCTTGGTTTGAAAAATTAGTTTGAAGGAATTCAAAGGGCATAGTAAAGCATTATTATCGGTAATTGAGCCCTTGAGGAAAGAAAATGTAAACACCTAGTAGGCAACCTGAAAGCTCTAGAATTACTCATGAAGAAGAGGAAGAAATGCAACATGATATATCAAAATTACGAGACCAAGTGCAACAAGTGTCACTTGCACAAAAAGCAACAGAATCTAAGATGGAAGGTTTAAAGAAAGATGTAGAAGCTAGGATGGATGGTTTAAAGAAAGGCGTAGAAGCTAAGATGGATTGTTTAAAGATAAACATGGAATATTTGAAGACAGGCATGGAAGATTTGAAGACAGATTTGACAAAGTTTCTACAAGAAATGCTTACTAATGGCGAAAGGGTAGTAAAGGAAACTCATGATGAGAACAAAAGAAATGTTAATCATGATTTCATAGACTCTAATGTTGGATCGAAGACCCACCATATTCCAAAAATCAATATGAGGAAGTTTGATGGCAAGGATCCCGCAACATGGATATTACAGATGGAGCAATTTTTCGATCTTAATAATGTGCAAAACACACAAAAGGTACGTATTACGGGAAGTCATCAGAAAATAGGAAAAGTAGGAGAAGGGAATCAATCCAGGATACAACCTAGTTTGTAGCAAAGATAAATGAACAAACTTCGACCATCAAGCAGACTTAAATGCATACTCCCTCTATACATCTAATAAAGCCTCAGGTAATTAATTTGGAAGAGGAGTGGGATAATTTCAACAAAAAAACTCAACACAGAGGAAAAAGCACCAGAGAATCTCGCAGTGGAACTCTCATTGTGAAATAAGTGACAAATTAGCAAGCCAAGTTGTGGAAATGTGACTTGAATATGATGAAATTCTTAAAAATGTTTTAGATTTCGTAACTTGGCAAAATTATGAAAATGGGAGAAGAGCCGACATGCCCAAACTAAATGAATCACATAAGGAGATCTTATTTGCAAGTTTGGATTCTCGGATCAAAGAGGCAGAACAGGCAATAGATCATGCGGCAACAACATCAAACATTGTCATTGAAAGTATAAATGAAAATTTGCATAGTGTTAATCTTGTGGCAAAGGCCACCCCTGGTTTCCTTTTGAATGAAAAACAACTTGAATTATAGTGGAAACAGGCAATAGAAGAAAGAGAAGAAGCAATTAGGAAAGTGACCAGGTTAAACTGTGAGGCATATTGGCAATATCTGGTAAAACTGCACAGCCAGTGGATGACCCTGAGATGCCTAATTGTTTCTACCGAGAAAATGGTGCCAACGATCATCAATGTCATGTTTACAGGAAAACTGAAAACCAAAGTTGGCCAACCTACACTCCTCAAGACCATGCTAGATATTTGTGATCTGAAATATCGAATGCAAGATTAGTCATTATGCACATCTCTATTTTTGTTTTATTTTGCTTAAATTGAGGCAGGTCGATTAAACCTCCTCAAATTTTTTTCTAATAATATATTTTTATTTTCATAAGTTAGTATTTAAACCCCTCTCTTGCATTTAGAGAAGGGTCTAGAAATTTTATCAGAAACATTCTTCAAAACATGCACTTTTGTCCCTTTGAGGATGTTCTGGTGAAATTAATGGAACATGATTTATTTTCTACTTGAATTTGACGTCTTCTATGGAAATTTCGCTTTTGTACTCTTAGATGATGTTGGGTGATTTGAAAGTAGATCAATATTGTTGGAGCACATGAGTAGAACGTATTATAAATGGTACTTTTATCTCTTAATTCTTTTTACTTATGCATCAAGCAATAAATTATCTTCATGTTATTTATGTATTAAAGTTTGAATTTTTGGTTGCCATTATTGCACTATTGTAAGATGATGATTTATATTTTATGATAAATACATGAATGATTTTTATGTGATATATCTCTCAAATTGTTTCGGCTAACCTTTTATACAAAACGATCATTGTTAAGCGGTTTCACTTCTTATCGTAATTGAATGATCTTTATTATCAATTTCTTTCAGACATCATTTTAGATCGCATATATCATGTTACTCCTAGGATAGTTATAGTTAGATAAATATTTTTGATTAGGGAAAACTGCACATGATTATTAGTTAAATTAGATTAGTTCGAGGATAAGTATTACTCCAAAATCTCAAAACATCATCCCATTAGCACAAGCATAAAACAAATTGGGAAACTCGTCCCATCATCCCCAGTAGGAGCCACTATTCCAAACGGAAAAGGAGTTTTCCCAAGGTCTGGACCGGGTGGTTATCCCCATTTTTTAGGCAACGATTTTCGAGCCTTCAACACTTGGCCAGGGCCTGCATTCATTGACTTGAGAAAAACTGGATTAAATTGGTGAAAAATCACTTGCAATAAAAAAATATTTAGAATATGCATTTTAAGTGAATTTTCTTTTCTAGCTGCTAATTTTTTCAAAATATTAGTTGATTTGTGATTATTTATAATATATGTTGCACTTCCTTTTGGGACGGGGGGATGGTGGGGATGGGGAAAGAGTTTCTGGGACAGTTAGTGCACACCCCTAAGTTTTCTAGGGAATGGCAAGTTGGGGACGGCAATAATATCTATATAAATAAGGCATCTTCACCACCATATTCCAGTTATATAAATGATGGACGCAATCCTGAGCAACATATTTCAGCATCTCATTAACAATGTTCTCTCCATCTAAAAATCTATGCTATTGGGCAAGACGAATATCTTCATTAACAACCTTTTCTCCTCCCAAAAAGTCATGGTGCTGGTGAATATGAAGATGTTCATGTTTGTTTTCAGAGGCTATTTCCACATCTATGATAACAGTTGGCTTTTCTATGGTTTTTGATAACAAAAGCTGGCTCATATACTTCTAACAAGGTAGCTGGAGTTCATGGTGGAGGTGAAGATGGCTGTGAAGAAAAACTAGTATTCATTTATATTTGTATGCTTTAATTTTGTTTCAGCATCATTTATTTGTGGAAGTGGCATTGAAAAGCTAGGTCCAAATACCACTCCTTTGAGAAGTGTATCACTTCCTCTAATCATAATAGTAATGAAATATCATGCAAGAAATGATCAT
This sequence comes from Pinus tabuliformis, assembly GCA_031772625.1. Lineage (NCBI taxonomy): Eukaryota > Viridiplantae > Streptophyta > Pinopsida > Pinales > Pinaceae > Pinus > Pinus tabuliformis. Next base: position 175,792,529 of record CM062817.1, read on the forward strand.
CGAGTATTCCATGGACTATCTATTCAATTAGAGAATCGATACTGAGGCTAACTGATGAATTGTCCCTATTTTCATTGCTTGGATTTTGTGATTTATTATTAGAGGGAGGAACATATTGTTTTTTCTTTGGGGATGGTGGAACGATACCCAATAAGTCCCTAAAATATGACCAGGATGGATTGGAAATGGCTTGGATGTCCCTAATTTCTAGAATGTCAGAACATTAGGTACGAGGGGATTTTTTGGCAGGGACGGGTCCCCTTGCAGCATTGTTTAAAATTCATGTTTTTCAAAACCAGTGAAACTTGTTTCAGGTGGAGCCACCACATTACCAATTTCTGAAAAGTTTCTTCAAGTCCTAAAACATTTGATAACTATCATGTCTATTATAATGCTAGATCCAAGGGTTTAATTGAAATATGTAGCTTGGATTATTGACATATGCAGTAGCTTTCAGTTTTAAATGCTACGTGGCAGGTGGAAGGTCTCCATCAAACAAGAAGTTTGAGTCATTTGTGGCTCATATATGTAGCTATTATGGAACAACCTTAATGATTTTTCATCATTTATAAAATGAGATCATATATATATATATATATATATATATATATATATATATATATATATATATATATATATATATATATATATATATATATATATATATATATATATATATAGCAATATCCTAGTTTGGGGCTGTTAAAATCTGGTTGGAAGTAGGTCATAAAGACCATCTAGGACAGCCAACTAGTTGACTAATGCAAGCAAATAACGAGGAAAAGAAATTCTATCCTACCTTGTTATTAACAAGAACATAAGTATCTTCCTTTACAAACTAGCATTCAATCTCCGCATGAACCAATATTTTCCATAAAGAGAGAGAGAGAGAGAGTTTAGATAGACATTCATAGACCTATAATTGAAACCGTTAATCACAAAAATTGCACCCGCGCACCACATTTATTGATACACATAATTTATTTCTTGTGAAAACCCATGTAAATGGATCTGATATGAATTCCATCACATGCACAATTTTTTAGGTACTCTTCCAGGTATCCAAAGTTGTTCTATATCAAGCAGATGGATATGATATGAATCCTATAAGTCTTCTTGATGTGTAAATAATGTATGCCATGACTGGTTTAACCTAGTATAAGATCATGATGCTAAGTCTATTGTGCAATGAAAAGAGAATTTGTAACATAATTCACGAATGTTGCAACACTGCTTCAAATCCTATGTGAGAACCAACATGTCCACTATAATTCTAGACTCAAAGCTTGGACGTAGATAGGGAGGATGGGTTATAAAAATAAATAATAGCAGTTAGCCATCCTCAAATGCTATGGAGTAGGTGGTAGGTCCATCTAGCACAAAGTCAAGGTCATATGTAGCTCACATATGTTGTTGTTATGGAAAAGCCGGGATGATTTCTCAACTGGAAATATTCTAAGAGTGAGATGATAAGTATTTCAATCTCCTTTTTGTGACTGTTAAAACCAAGTAGGGAGTAGATAATGAAAACCATTGAAGATATCTAACTTGGTGGCCAAATTAAGAAAAATGAGGGGAATTTTTTTCTATTTTGTGGTTTACCTTAGTATAGTCAAGAAGATAAGCATCTTCCTTTACAAACCACCACATAGTGAATTACAATCAGTCTCCACATGAAACAAGCTCTTCAAGGGAGAGAGAGTTTGAAGAGGCATTTACATACCTTATTCAAGAAGTTAATAATGAAAAATGCACCATATTTCTTGATACATAGAGTCTCTCTTTCTCACCAGATTCCAAACAAATGGATATGAGATGAAACTGTCACAGACACAATTGATCAGGTAGTCTTCTAGGTATGTAAAACTAATCTGTATCGAGGATTTGTTTCTTGATCAGATGTGATGGAGGAGATAGATATGATATGAATTATGTGTGTCTTTGTTTGCACAATTTTTACACTAGAGCAACAGAACTATTGTACTATAGATCTAGCCTCACGATCTACCAAATTGTAGATAGCCTACTAAACAAGTCTCCCCTAGATCTCTAGGCACATGACCTCTCACATAGAATAGAAGCAAAGGAAGGAATGGAATATGCACCTAGTCTCCCTCGCCCATCAGTGTACACTATTGACTCAATTCAACTGCCAAAGATCTTTCTCTTCATCCAGAGATCTTGCTACAATGCTTGTAACCTGTCACCTACATACAATCATAGGCAAATAAGGACAATCATTTTCCCCTAATAGAAGGAAATAAGTGTACATAAGAGAATCAATTCATAACAATCTATATAAATGTATACCAAAGCAAGCACATTAACCTTGGAAGCAAAGTATTCCTCTCCAGTTTCCTGATCCTAAAACTTCCTTGACTTACACAAATTGGGCTCATTTATGTAAATGGGAAAGGTCTCTTAGTGAAAAGTCTTCACCATGATAGGACAACACAATCTCTCCTCCTCTTCCACCCTTGATAGGTTCTGGTTGTATATGCTCTTCTTAGATCTGGGAGGATGTATTTTCTCACATAGGGATGCGAGGATAGGAAATTTCTCTAATAGTTGACCCTAAGCTAAAGCCATGACACCCTCACTTGAGATGATCATCTTGGGAAAGAAAAAATATAGAACCTTGAGGCATCAATGCTTTGTGAAGAAAGGCATCATGTGTAGTCTATAAATGCCATAATATGATGTACACTAACATGAAGTGATCCTACACAGGCTGATAAGGGAAAGTGAGTGATGGGTTACCTACATGAGAAAAAAAAATGTGAAAGGGGATGCACTTCAGTCTGCAACTATTGTGAACTGAGCTATGGTCTCTCTCAACACAATGAAGTGGAAACTAGGGTTATAAATCTTCCAGATATCTAAGAAATGGATACAATGATAGTTTTATTCCCAATATGAGATCACAAGGGATGACTCTTTTAGGTGTTGATGGGAAAACTCTTAGCATAGTCATGGATGAGAGATGCGGGGTTAGGTGTTAGGTGTACCACATTAATCTAAAATCCAAATTTAATGTCCTTTCCAGCACTAGAAATAAAACACATGGCATTCTTTACAATTTTTTATTGGCATTTTCATGGAATACTATAACTTCTCAGATTTACATCACAGTGAAGATGCCTCCCTCTTGTATTTCTTTCATTTCCAGGAACGTGATAATAAGTCATTTTCATTGCTCTTGGTTGTTACTTTTGGAATAAAGAAATGCATGGGGACATTTATTAACATAGATACACATACAATATCCAAAATAAATGAAACAAATGTTTATATTAGACTAGATAAGGTATGGCTAGGATATGCTGAAATACATACTAGTGCTATTTGGCTTAAAAGAGGAAGAGGATGGAATTATTTGGTCTAAAAACGAATACTATGGAATGTATATTGCACAACTAGAATACAAGGTTAGTTTTGAGGAGGATGAATAGGGTGAGAAGAAGTGGTGATGGAATTTATTATGGAAAATTAAAGGCCCTTTGAATACTCATGGCTAGCACCATCAAATAAATTACTGACTTTTGGAATTTGTAAGAAGAGATTTTGATAATGGCCTGACAGATGCATACACTACAAATATAGTGACAAAACTATTGATCATCTACTAGTGCACTGCCCTTGTGGTAAAGAACTTTTCAGTGAAGCTCTCAAATTGATAGACAAGAAAGAAGAGTGTGTATGGAATCCCGTGTTATTTGTTTGGATAGATGGTTAAAGGATCAACCTTTGAATGAGCACAAGGTGCTGCCTTGTACTGTAGCATGAGCTCTTTGGTTTCCTGGAAATAAAATGATCTTCCAAATTAAGGAGAATGAATATAGATATATATATATATATATATATATATATATATATATATATATATATCTATATATATATATATATATATATATATATATATATATATATATATATATATAATATATATATATATATATATATATATATATATATGTATATATATATATAAGGTTTGTCATCAATTAGTTCTGGTTATGGACGGGTGTGGAAACCTAGAAAGATGAAGAGTCATATAACTTTGAAAAATCTAGAAATAGATAAAGCATATGCATGTGGATATTTTGTGGGTGCATGTCAAGGGAATCCTGGAATTTGTGGAGTTGGTTGAATGATAAACATAGTTTTAAATTCAAGGTTATTGGTGGGGCAGGGCGGGGGGTGAGGGGGGTGGGATAATAGGGCTAAATTGTTTTGTCTCTCCCTGTTAAGAATTGCATTTCTTTCATTTCAGGTCTTGGGGGATTCTAAGCTCATCATGGATTGGGAAAATGGAAAAATTAAACTAGAAAACTTAATTCTTCTCCTGATCATGCAAAGAGTCAAATAGGTGTAAAGTTCATTGTTAAAATTCTCTTTTCAGCATGTATATAGAGAGATAAATGTTATGGATGATGTTTTGATGAGTTACCCAAACAAGATCTTAAGTAAGGCATGATAATTCTCCTCTTCAGTAGGATAATATTAACTCCTTACAAAAAAATGACATCAATCCTCTACAAAAAAATAATATAAATGCTTTGGAACAACATTACCACGAGGCTCTAAAGCAGCAAGAAATGATGCAAGCACAAGCACAACAACTTAAGATCACAAGCAACATTTTCAAAATCAACAACAACATCTTCAACAACAGTGGTTCCAATAGTTACAATAGTAGAAGAAAAAACAAGTTGTTCAGTTGCAAGCACAGGTTCAGGCACAACAAATTCTACAATTTCAACAAATTAATGAGTAGAGTAATGAATCAATGACAAAAAAGTCTATTGTTAAACATATATTTATACAACAAAATAATCTATTAAGTCAGTTTTCAATTTATCAACAGCAACTTAAGATAGGTTCAATGCTTTTTGTTTCTTCACCTCAACTTCTCTAGGTTGCTTCTCTATAAGTCTCTTAGAAATCCTCCCCACGTATAGGTCAACAAAGTTTAGTAGCATCTTCACTTCAAGTTCCTAAAGATGTAACTCCCATGTGGCCTGCAACCTCTCCATTTATAGCACCTTCACCCTCTTTTCTCCCAACTTTGTTGCCTCACATAGAAGACATTGAGAAGTAATTTTTTGTCATTTATTCAATTTCAAATGGTGGAAGTTCTTAGGGATTTTAGCACATAGCTCCTGGAATAAATCATGCTCAATCTCTAGCTATTGTTACACCTAAAATTTCTACTTCACCACTATTATCTAGTTTTTCTCCTAGCCCAGCTTAGAATATAGTCAACCAATATGGACACCAAACCGTTTCATCAGGATTCTTTGTGGGAGGCAAGGCAAGTGTTATAGACATTTTTGGGCACTGCAACCCCAATCATACATGTCCATAAACCAAGGGCTCCTAAGTCCCTAAAAGTGTTGCTTCACACCCTAAAAGAATGAGGTCAGCTGATTACATCATCTCCTAGAAATTCTCCACTGAAAACTGCTCAGAACTGGTCAAAGCTGGACCATACAGACTACCCAGTGCAGAGGGTGCGATGCATCTCACCTGCCCAGTGTAAAGGGTGTGATGCATACTGGAAAGCCCTTTTGTAGGGTGCGATGGGTGAGAGTAGACAAATGGCAGAGACAGTTTGCAAGGTGGATCGTCATGGAATCTTCCAGAAACTTCTCCTGTGACACTTGCCTCTCTGAATTCGCCCAGGGATGAGTAAGAGATCATCAATCTCCAAGTGGAATCAAGAACTATCAGAGAGAGGACACTAATCAAAATCCCAAAAGCTGACTCACCCCCTTGCAATCATCTATATATGGATCCCTCATCCCAGAGATCCACAAGTCGGAATTTTGTATCTTGTAAGGAAGTGTTGTTGGTTTCTTGGTGGAATATCATAGTGTTGGATAATCTAAGCTTTTCATGAGGTGAAGAAGGGCTTTCATGCTGGGAGGATGACGTTGGGTCAGAACAATTGGTTGTAATCCTTTTTGTTGTTCTTGATATTAATAAAGCTACTCAAGTTTTCCTCCGCATTCTTGTGTATTTGATGATATATGCATTTGTGTGGCCAATATATATTTGGTCCTATATTGTTTATGATTGTAGATCTATGTTCTTCGATAGTATTATGCTGCTTTGATTCCACAGGTGCTCTTTGAAGCTGGGTAGATGAAGGCAAAGCGGCAAGGATCTATCAGAAGGGAGAGGAACGAAGCAAGGAACCAAGTGCAAGACTGAGGTTGGTGTCTTTTTTTCCCCTCTTATCTACTTCTCATAAAGGAAAGAGAAATTAGTTTTAGTTTGTTTGTTTCTAAGATAGCTACCAGTCTTAGTGGGACTAGTAGCTCCGACTGGACACTAGATTTCCCGATAACAAAATGGCGACTCCACTGTGGAGCGAATATATTGTTTGCTTGTCGATATTTGTTTGTTTTATAAACTTACAGATGGAGCCTGAAGTCAAGCCAGCTAGCCTTCGAACTGCATTTTCTATGCAAGTGCAAAGTAGATCAATGCTGCTTTAGTCTATCTCCGGGTTTTGTTTATAAACTAAACAATCGATTTGCAAGCCTTCTAATTTCCCTAGTGGTGGCTCTAGTAACATCATTAGATCAACCCCTGTGATTTATATTTACTGAACATCACTTGCTCGGCTTAAATCCCTGCACTGAGCTGCATACTGTGACCCAGAACCTAGTTGAAGTCTCGTCCCTGGACCACCGCACCTTCTCCTCTTGGGAATTTGGATGCATCGCACCTCCCATGTGCAGTAGGTGCGCTGCATCACACCTTCCCTGTGTTATAGGGGCATTGATTAGACAAGACCTCTTCTACTCTTAGATTTTGGTTTTTTTGTTCACTCTCTTCAGCTTTATTCATGAGTTTTGCTATCTGTGATCAGTATACCACTTTAGAAACTCCCTTCTTTTGCATGATTCCACATCCATTGTGCAAAGAAATTTGAATGTTTTTATGTATTGTGCACCATTTTTCAATTCTCTTTTACAAAGAAGTAGCATAGTCAAATTGTCGTCTTTTGATTTGAAAGTGTCGCAAGTGTCATTTTCAGTCAAAGAAAAGAATTCTATTGTTCTTGATGGTCAATTATACAGTTACTCTTGTATTTGATTTGAATTAGTAGTTTTTCAAGTGTTGAAAGAAGTTTTCAATTCAAAATAGTGAAGTGTCGTCATTATTTTCCTTTCATTTTTTAAGAGAAATTTGTTAGTACTGTCGCTTTGAAAAGATAATTCAGATTTGTACTTGGCATTCTTATTGTCATTCACACATTAAGAAAGCTGAAAATAAATACATGCATGTGCATTTGCATTTAGACTGCTTGTTGGTTTGATTTAGGACAGTGCATATAGTGTGTTCTCTCTGCTCTATGTTGAAAGAATATGATCTCTCTTTCTTTTGTAGCTAGGATTTTCATTGCAAAAAGAAGATTAAATGATTGTTTATCATCTTCGATTGCATTTTAGGAATTGTATATCTACATCACACAGTGAACATGAAAGGAAATTTTCTTAAGAAAGATCAACTATAAAATAAATTCAATGAACATAAAAATGCTTTGGAACCTAACACACAACATCTAGAGGTCTAGGCTAGAGACGTATTCCGATGTCGTAAAGCCTGGTAACTGTCGCTTTCACTATTGGTTGGGTGATTCCTCCTCTTTGAGGTGACAAGTGCCAGTACGGACTTGTGCTCCCACGTACCGTCGAGTATATATTGGGATACCACAATAGGCTATATCCTTTATCCATAGGAATCCGTGTCTGCCACCCTATCGATTGCAATGCACTGAACACAGCATTCGGGAAGATTGACTGCCGTACCATAAAAAGTATTCTGCAGTTTTGCGATTGGTTTGGTAATCCCTCTGTCTAGATTTCCAAATTAGTCTCTTTTGTTCCTTTTCAGAATCCTTAAAGGAAAAGGTCCATTTGAGCACTTGTCACTTCAGGCTCATTAAAAATCGAAGGCGACTAGAATCATCTTTTGTTTTTTCTCGACTCTTAAAAATTGAAAAAACAAGTTGTGTTAAAGCATCTAAAATTCATTTAATTCAGAAAGATTTTCCCCTTTTATTTGTAGTTGATCGAGTAATCTGCAATTGTGGAGGAAAGTCAATTAAAACCCCGTCATTCGCGGAGATTTACGAGTCAACCGTCTTTGTCTCCAGAATCAAAACTATTCCGAACAAAGCGAACTCGTTTAACCAGCTCAAAATCCCCGGGTCTAGTTGGAACAAGTGTTCTGACACCCTCGGAGACTCCGGTTACTCCAAACATTTCTGTTACCCCTGCCTTTACAGAAGAAGTCCCATATCCACTAAAAGACAGTAGAACTGATCCTAGTATACCTGAACCGGCTCCATCTACAGCTGATTCGGAAGGTGTTATTACCAAAACATCTGTTGCTACAGAATCTATACCTTCTTTGGCACCGGAAATATTTTACAGACTTGACGGTCTACCTCTTCCACCTGGTTTGATTGCTATAGAAGAGATTGTGGAGGATCCACCATCTAGTACTCCATCACATTTTGGAGTTGGGATCACTCTATATCCTTTTTCATTAGAAATTAGTCTACCATCATCGGAAGTTCCTGTAGAATCGTTAGAAAATATTTTGGATAGATTAGATATGTCTGAACAACGACATCTAGGCCTGTGTCATCTAACACAGTAGCGGTAGAACTTCCTACTGCCACTCCGACAATGTTCGTCGGCGTACCGTCTGTCGCAACTAGCTCTCAATCGCTAGATGGAAACCATCCAGGGGCTGTTTCGACAGTATGGTCTGTTCCCGTTCGTTCGTCCGGAATAATATCTGGAATCTCTTATGTTGAGTCTCAGCAAATTAATCCTTCACAATGTCAATTTGGGCAATCTGGTCCTCAAAAGCAGGTCATTCCCTTAAGCACTGGATTACCGCCATATGGGGGGCAATATGCCTTTTCTTTGTCTCCTCTGAGAGGTCAAGCATATGAGAGTTCACAACAGAATTCAAGTTATGCTATAATTACATCTAGCGGTTGGGTGCCAATACTGCCTCAACAACCAAGAATTGTATACTCAATGCAACAAAGTCTCCCTATGTCAAATATCCCCACTACACCGGCTATTGTGACGCTGTCGCAAGTATAAGCGTTACCTGTTGTATGCCAACCTCAAGTCTCTCAGGTCGCAATCCAACAGCCCCTTGTCCCTGCGAGCCACCACAATCATTGATTAGTGGCTCCTTAACTGGAGTGACCCAGGCTCAAATGGGTACCATTACCCCTCATCTTGGTCAAACAACCAGTATTGGACAACAGCACATGGTCTCACAACCATGGCTGGTGCAATATCAACAACCACAATTCCAACAAGTCTACCAAGGATCTAAGCACCAATTCTTTGCAAGTAACGGGCAGCCGTATATTCAAAATGGTTAACATCAACCATTTCATAATGGTTATGCCCATCAACCTTACCAAAATTATCAGCATCAATTGCACTATGCTGGTATGCAAAGACCCGCTGCTCAAGCAATCCCATCTTATCCTAGGTATGCTTCGCCGAACCTGAATCAACAGTTGCCCTTCGTGGAAACTTTAGAGTTACTTGATCTAAATTAGCTAACAAATGATCCGATCGCTTATGCCCCTTGGTGGCCAACGATTCCTCATAAACTTCTGTCAGATATTCCTAAATTTAATGGAAATCCGGGTGAAGGCCCATCGAATCATGTGATGACCTTTCATCTGTGGTGTTCATCTAACACTCTAAATGATGATTCGATTAGGCTTCTCCTTTTTTAGCAAACATTAACTAGGCTAGTAGCAAAATGGTATATCGAAATGCCTAGAGCTTCGTTTGATAACTTCAATACCCTAGCCACAACCGTTTTTACCCATGTTTAGTTACCCATAAGGTACGAGACGGGGACAGAGCTTCTTACCAATTTCAAACAAACGACCGCCACTCACATATCTGATCATATTAATGAGTGGCGATGTCGTCATAGAATGGTAAAAACATATGTTCCTGATCAACTGTTGGCTGAATGGTTTATTAAGTCATTGTTACCTTCTATTACAGAAGATGTGGCAAAGGGAGGAGTCATCATTGAAGAGCAAGTCATTGCTCGTGCGCAATATTTAGATTTGATTTATACTTAGTCTGGCACACTCTATGATAAAATACCTGATTCTCCTAGACAGGAATTTTCCATTCCTCCCTCTCCTAAATCAAACAAAGACTCTCATGCTGGGGATGGCGTGATAGGAACAACCAACATGAAAACCATAAAGGCTAAGTCGAAGAAGGCCCGTACAGTTTCAAGTCAAAATGAAAATGAAGAACTTCTCGCCTCGGAAGTAAATGCCTTATCGACTGACAAAGGAAAAGAAACCAAGCAACTAGGAGGCAAGAAGAAAAAGAAAGGGAAAAAGAAGAAATAGGAGGAGTCATCCCCTGAAAAATCTTCTGCAAACCCTTCTGGAGATAGGAAACCAAATCGTCCATGCCTTATATAAGATGAGGATCATTGGACAAGAGAGTGTCCATATAAAGCTGAGCTTAGAAAATTGTTCAGGAATTCAAAAACCTCGGCGGTATAGATTGATCCATTTCCAAATCCAGGAACAAATCTAGTTGCTAGTGAAAATTCTTCCCCATCCCAAGTGATAATGTTGTGGGTTTCAAAGCAGCAAAACGATGCTTTGATATCAACAAGGAATAAAGATTACGGGAATCCACAACTGTCAGACAATAAGGCCAATGATCAACCTAGTAGTTCGATAACGACTTCAACCGAAGTTGTGCCACCCATCATTCCTGAACTAATGATAAAGCCGCCAAAGGGAGTAGTACACAAATCGACATTTAATCCTCATGCTATAGCAGCACAGCATTATAATATAGTGGAGGATCTGGCCCAATCGCCATCCGCTATGTCGACACTTGAGGTACTGCAAAATTGCCCCTCTCAAAAGCAGGCTTTATTATCAGCGATAGGTGGGATTGACCCAACGGATTCCAATCTTGTGTCCTTTAATCACAAAGGATATGACCCTCAGTTACCAACTCAACTAGCTTTCCTGATTCAAGTGAAAGCCCTCAACAAAACTGTTCATCGAACAATTATTGATGAAGGGGCATATACATGTATTATGTTGATGAGTTGTTGGAAAACTTTAGGATCTCCACCTTGTCACGATCTTCGACAACATTAAAAGCATTTGATGGATGAACATACACCCCATATGGGATTTTAAGTAACTTGCAAGTCGAACTGGGGGGCAAAACAGTAGAAATAGATGTTGAAGTAATTGACGGAAACCTCGATTACAACATCCTACTGGGAAGGCCTTGGATATATGCTATGGCAGCCATTGTGTCGACCTACTTCAGGAAGATTGCATTTCCCTTTCAAGGAGGAATTACAATCATCGACCAACAAACATTTCTCCCCAACAGTTCATAAGTTACGGGAAGCATTCCAATGATCCACGGAAGCCCTTATTCACTTCAAAATATCAGAGTAGGCATACTAAAAGACCCTATATTGATGGGGACTTTTGCCCTACCGCCTCCAATCAATCTGGCGGAAGTGGCAACGGTGGGAACCTACAATATGATATCTTCCATTCAAAAGGTATCTGAAAATGATATTAACATGGATCATCTGTAGGTATTGCCTCCAAGCCCAATAGAAATCTTGTAGCAATCAATGTTTTCGGCATGGGAGGCAAACCCAAATCAATGCTCATCAAGAGTTTGGATAGATATGTCTAAGGAATATGGTACCCCTTCAGATCCTTGGTCGCAAGTACATTATACAGATGAAGGAATTGTTCAGTTAATGATGATTGATGGGGCACCATGGGAAGATTACCACCATCATTCCCATCTTCTAGATTACAAAGAAGATACTCCTAGTGACCTTCATCATCCCTCAGTTTTTTATTTTCTATCAAATACTGTAAACACGGTGGATTCCGAGCGAAACTTGTCCAATATTGAAGAGACTATCGCCATAAATATCTCGACCAAAATAGATGTTGTAGAGAATATTCATGTCGGCAAATCTTGTTCTCCTTCAGAACTGGAAATATATCATGCTCTTTTTCGTGAGTTCAGAGATGTCTTTGCTTGGTCGTATGATGAAATGCCAGGCATTGACTCGAGCATAGTTGAACATGAAATTAAGATGTATCCAGATGTCAAACCGGTACGACAACGGCTATGGCAGGTGCACCCCAAGAAAGCCGCTGCCATCAAGGTAGAAGTTGAAAAACTTCTCCATGTTGGTTTTATTTACCCAGTTCCTCTAACCGATTGGGTATCAAATATTGTTCCTGTAATGAAAAAACAAGGAACGATTAGAGTGTGCATCAATTATAGGGATGTAAATCAAGCTTGTCCGAAAGACAACTACCCTACATCCTTCATTTACCAGATAATTGATGAATGTGCCGGATGTGAAATCTTTTCATTTGTGGATGGATTTTCTGGGTATAATCAAATAAATATCTGCCCACAAGAGCAGTCAAAGACTGCATTTATTTTTCCATGGGGAACATTTGTATATCAAAAACATTGTTCAACCATATCTCAATGATCTTCCGACTCATTCGCAAAAGCGGACCGATCATTCGCAGCATTTGAGAGCGATATTTCTACGCTGCCGACACTACAAGATATGACTCAATCCACACAAATGTGTGTTTTGTGTTAGTTCTGGTCATTTACTTGGATTTGTGGTCTCAAAGGATGGGATTTGTCTCGACCCATGTAAGGTTCAGGCAATCATTGATTTGCCTCCACTTTCAAATTTGCTTCAGATTCAGAAACTCCAAGGGAAAGCAAACTTTCTAAGGAGGTTCATTCCAAATTATGCCAAACTTGCTTAGGGTTATACTTGTCTATTGAAAAAAGAAGTACCCTTCATCTAGGATTAGGTCATGCAAGCTTATTTTGATGCTTTAAAGCAATCTTTAATAAAAGCATCATTAATGTACTCTCCTGATTATCAAAAATACTTTAATCTGTATCTGGCTGCAGCGGATACGACCATCGCAATGGCTTTAGTTCAAGAAGACAATGGAATTGAACATCCTATATATTATTTGAGTAGAAACTTAAATAATACGGAAAGCAAGTAATCCTACGTGGAAAAGCTAGCTCTCGCAGCTGTTCAAGCGATACAGAGATTTCGACACTATGTCCTCTTTCGAAAAACTACCATTTTGTCAGATTGCAACCCCATGACTTATATATTGTCGCGATAGTTGCTGGGGGGGAAATATTCAAAATGGATAGCAATTCTATAAGAGTTTGGTTTTGAATTTATAAAATACAAATCAAAGAAATCCCTGGTTTTCGCAGAGTTATTATGCGATCTCCCATCGTCGTCCAACGATGCAACATTAGAGGACGCAATCGTGGATGAATCTTTGTTTCTGATATCTTCAAGCAATCTGTGGTATGGAGACATAATAATCTATCTCCAAAACCCAAACATACAGGTCTATTACCTCCCGCTCGGAACAACGATGCATTCGATACCAAGCAAAAGACTACATGATCGTCGGTGATACACTTTACCATCGTGGTGTCGATACAGTTCTGAGGAGGTGCCTCATCCACGAGGAGGCCGAAAAAGTCCTGAATGATTACCATTCAAGCACGTGTGGGGGGCATCAATCTAGTTATGCTACGATGCAAAAGATTTTACGAGCAGGATACTTCTGGCCAACAATGTTCAAATATTGCATAACCGTAGTCAGAAGTTGCCATGCCTATCAAATCTTCGATTGAAAAACCAGAATACCACCCGCACCTCTACAACCAGTAGTTGTTGTTGGGCCATTTGCCAAATAGGGCATAGAGTTCATGACATGTAACCCCACCTTGGCCGAGGAGCATGGGTATATCATAGTCGCAGTAGACTATTTTACCAAATGGGCCGAGGCCATGCCTACATCAAACAACAGCGGTGAAACGGCTGCCCCCTTCTTTTTCAATCATGTAGTCTCTAGATTCAACGTTCCATAGGCCATAGTCACAGATCATGGATCGCATTTTCACAATCACATGATGGTTGAGTTGGCTGCCAAGTTAGGGTTGTCCCACGATAACTCTACTCCATATTATCCGTAGGCTAACGGACAAGTTGAGGCAATCAACAAGGTCCTAAAGCGGATGCTGCAAAGGATGATTAGAGTCCACAAAAGGAGTTGGCACCTGATCCTGTACTCAGCCTTGTGGGCATACCAGACATCGGTGAGGAATGCAACCAGGTTTACACCCTTTCAACTGGTGTATGGCATGGAAGTAATCTTACCAGTTCAGTGTGAAATCTCGTCCCTCAAACTCGCGGTCAACCTTCTCCCCGGAACTTTAGAAGAGGAGGCTCGTTTCTTGGAACTAATCCAATTGGATGAAACCCATCATGATGCCGCTTTGGCTAACGAAGCCCATAAGAAATGAGTCAAGGCACAGTTCGACAAGAATGTCAAACCATGTGTCTTCTTAGAAGGTGACCTGGTCTTACTTTATGACCAGGAATCCGATAAATTGGGAGCAGACAAATTCAAGTCTTTATGGATGGGCCCCTATATTGTTAAGTGCATGTTAGAAAAAGGAGCCTACGAGTTAGTGGATTATGATGGGATTCCACTGGCGCAACCCCGCAACGGGTTGTACCTTAAGAGTTACTATGCTTGACTCAAGATAGTAACCCCTATGCTTTTGTTACATTTTTGTTTTCGCTAAGGGTAATTGTTTTGGTTAAGTGATCCACTTTTACGTTGTTGCAGATGTTGGACCTATTGGAATCATTTGTTGGATATGCCGATGGAGCGATTCGTAGTTCGCAGAACCTATCTTCTGCGGCCTAGGCCATCTTTGATCCAAGCGGCGAGTTAGTAAGTTTCAGAGGGGTATGTATTGGTCGGTCGACGAACAATATTGTTGAATACAGTGCATTAATAGAGATCCTCTCTGATGCCATTACGCATGGCATACGTCGACTCGTCGTCAGGCTAGACTCACAACTCGTCATCCTATAGCTCACTGGTATCTATGCCGTACGAAATCTAGCGATCTATTGCATGTTCCTAAAGGTAAAGATTTTGGAAAGGCAGTTTGATTCTATTCAATATTAGCATATTTCTAGAAACTTAAACACATTAACAGACTCATTAGCAAATTATGTGTTAGATAGACATTTGCAACATTTATAAAAGAAGCATTTCATCAATATTTGCATCAAGATCACGTAACTCAACCAAAATAAAACTCCGAAAATCAAAAATATATATATAACTGCTTATGGTTTATACATAATGTTTTGTAACCAAGACAAAATCGATCAAATGACCCAAAACGCAAAATGCTAGGGGGCACCCTAGTCTAATGATGCTGGTGATAGCAAGTCACCGCCTATGCAATCATGCGTAAAAGCCTAGTCCATCGACTCGGCACGCCAGTAGTATGTCACTGCAACCTCAGAGGCAGCTCATCAGTCCTCACATCCGGAATACCAAGAGTGAGGCCCTCGACCTGATCCTACAATGCTGAAAGAGTCTCGGCCCCATCAAGGTCACGAAGGATAGCCCTCCCCACAGCCTCTCCTACTGGAATAACATCTAGTGCTCTCAGACGTACTGTCGGCCGAACTGGTCCAATATCTGCATCAACACATGAGTTTTGATTAGTCTTGATAGAAGAAAGGACGAGAACATTATAAAAAACAATAAACAGACTTATGGTCAAAGAATTTACCGATAGCACCCCACTGTTCACCAGTCGACAGCACCAAATTCGGGTCACCCCAGAAATCCATACCAGCATATGGATACTCAGAAAAAACCATCTCCTTATGGTTGAACCACTTGAAGAAGGTATCAGAAAAGGAAACCTGGGACTAACCAACATGTCGGGCCATAAGGTCGACCCAACTCTGCATCTGTGGCTCAGTCGGTGGAGGTAATCCAAGTGAAATGTACTGCGGTTGCATCAGTGGGATCTTTTCCAAGGCGAAAGCGGTCAAAATAGAACCATGACCAAAGTTCTTGGATTTTCCACTTTTTACCTTGGTCAGTTGATATTTCATCACAGGGAGTACTGCGTCACACCAGTTGAACACCTTTGGTTCAAGGCATTCCAAGGCGTACTACATATAGGACCTGTTAGCCACGTGAAGAGCCGCACTACCAACCAGTCTAACAAAAGTGAACAGAATGGTCCTCAAGGGCCAGTCAGTGACATCTCGGATGTTGATCTTGCTGTCCCTACTCGGCTAAGATCCCTCTCTGCAATACTGGTGAATATAATCTCTCACAGATTCACCCCCATAGGCGGAACCTGATAATGAAAGAGGGGCACCACGCCTCGATAAACCGGTCAAAAAATAGATGTCCACGACAGTCAAGGGGATAGATTTGCCTCTGATCTGAAACACTTGGTTGGTATGGTCCCATGCATCGAGAAGATATTGCAACAAGTTGATTTGTTGCCTCATGCTAGAGATGCGGAAAAACTTGAACAGGCCACAGTTCCACAGTGCAGTTACCATAACCGGATCATGTAAAGCAACCATGTCCTCTTCTTCAAGCTCGTGTTCTCGCCATGTAACAACCATTTTGCTCCGATGAATCTCTACAAAACAAGCAAGAGAAGAGTCAGGATCCTGATTTGGCAAAAACAGGCAAAAATTCCATGACAAAACAGTGCAAAAGTTTCCCTTGTCGCGCCCATCACACCCTAGCAGTGTACTGGTGAGATAAATACTGACTGGCCAATGGCCAAGCCAGTCTGCATCGCACCTTTCGATATAGAAAGGGTGCGATGGAGCCAGGGTGAATTTTTCAAACCCCAGGGGCTCAGAAAAATAGGGAAACATGCTCAGAATTCAGAAAGGAAGGAATGCAACTGAAGAGCTCAGGTTTAGCTCCTACTTGGTCCAGACGGAGCCGAGAATCATCCACAGAATCTCCTGGAAACAACTGGTGAAAATCAAGGGGGAAAAGCACCTCCAAAGCTCCAACAAACCAAAGTTCAAATGAAATGTTAAAATGAGGGATAAAAACCACTTTTAAATTACTTTTCACATAATTCGAGTAAAATATTAGTGTTTTAACTCATTTTTCAAACATATATGGTTCATTTCTAATCAGTTTGATGAAGCAATTGAACAGGCAGTACAACCTTTGAAGGAACAAAGTAGTTAGCGGTGAAATCAAGTAGTCAATGACCATTATCACGAGCAGTTTTTATGCGAAGTTCAAGCTCGTTAAAAATTAAACCTTAGCAATGAGCAAACGTTCCCCTAGAGTTTAAGCTCATTAAAAAATGAACCAATCCCCGGTAAATAACCATTGTGAATGCATTATCATCAGCTTTTTGAGCCCTGGTCGTGTTCTTACCATCACCTCCACTCTGTTTTAGCCGATCATTCACCTCCATTTGATTGTTTACCCCTTTTGAGGAACAGCTGCGAAGAGTGATCCTGTTAGCCATCCTTGTGACACTGCCGTGATTGGAAAATTCCAAACCTTACTTGGAATCAGTTGTTACCTGAAATTATCACTCGTTCCTCAAAGACGAGTCTCCTTTAAGCTCTTTTCATCTGACTCATAAAATATGAAAAGATTGCTGAGCAATTGGCCTCTCTATCTCGTTAAAGCTACCGGAAGTGCTATCCCTCCTCTAGATTTTAATCTTTTTGGACCTGAGGGATTATTACACAAAAAGATCAAGCGCTTTTTTTGTTCGGCTCATTAAAATTACCGAAAATTCATCCCTTTCGTATTATTTTATACTTTTTTAGACTTAAGGGATTATATGACGAAAAAGGATTATTGGAGTTTCCTTTGCATCCCTTTCAGACTCTCTAAAATTGAAAAGGACCGAGTTATCTTTGTCGTTAAACTCGTTAAAACCAAATAGCGACAAACTTGTCCATATAAACAAGAACGAGTTTCACTGTCGCTAGGCTCATTAAAACATAGCGACGGGTTTGCCTGAAGGGCAGATTATAGAACAAGCATATGTTATCTTCCTCAAGCTTGATAAAAATAAATAGGTACTAGTTAGAAATGACTGGGGAAAAGTTGGGAAGAAAACTTGAAGAAACTTTATTAGTAGCAAGTCGCTCTTGAACATGACACTTTCACTCCACATCTGAGTCGGGTTGGGTTATTCTGTTCACCGATCATATCACTATTGGTCCATCACACCATCCATATTTAGGGTTAACGCTACCAATCCATGTCAGTGTCATCGGTATGTTCAAGAGAAGTCGCTCAGAGAATTCACCTGTGTCTCATCCACTGCAATACATTCACGCTCCATTCTTTCATGACTGCCACCCTAAACCCTGTATCATCAGATCGTTTTCGCCTCCAAAAATCATTTACTCCATTCTATGTCGTAGATGTGGGATTCATTAAGGCCTTCCTATGATGAGTCACTTCTTGTCTACATCAGCTCATTATCCAAGAAGCCTACTTAGGAACAACCCTTTCAGTACTTTGAAGCTTGCATGCCTCAATGGCAAGTTTCTCACTTCCGGCGACAGGGTTACATGAATGGCCTTCGACCGAAATATTTTGCGTGGTGTTTGACGCCAAGTCCCTTTTTCACACCATGCGAATTGTACTATAGTACCTTGAGGGTCACATCATTATCGGTGATTCCTCTCGCGCTTGTTAATAGCTTACATCATTGGCTGGTAATCAGGCGATGTCTTTCCATGTTCGACTCCAGAACATCTTTCACATGGATCGACTTGTACTCCGAGTGAATATTGGACGAGTTGGAAGACCCCAGATCTATTTTCATTCATCCGGGCTGTGATATATTCAGGAAAATAAAGACATCAAATGTACATCATTGCTGTAAAGATGATCATCCAAATCGAAGGATGATGGCTCTATCTGAATCATCAGTCTGCCACACAGACGGTTGTCTGTCTTATGTACATGAAAATGAATTTATAAAACTAAGCATGGAAATATTATGAAAAATATTATAAAGATAATGTATTGTATTGTATCTTATTACAGGTCCCCTTAAAGCATTTCACCCGACATCAAAAGATTAACAACCTCATGCTTTAGGGCGCAACTGTTATAGACACTTTTGGGCACTGCAACCCCAATCATACATGTCCATAAACCAAGGGCTCCTAAGTCCCTAAAAGTGTTGCTTCACACCCTAAAAGAACAAGGTCAGCTGATTACATCATCTCCCAGACGTTCTCCACAGAAACCTGCTCAAAACTGGTCAAAGCTGGACCATACAGACTGCCTAGTGCAGAGGGTGCGATGCATCTCACCTGCCCAGTGTAAAGGGTGCAATTCATACTGGAAAGCCCTTCTGTAGGGTGCAATGGGCGAGAGTAGACAAATTACAAAGACAGTTTGCAAGGTGGATCGTCATGGAATCTTCCAAAAACTTCTCCTGTGACACTTGCCTCTCTGAATTCACCCAGGGATGAGTAAGAGATCATCAATCTCCAAGTGGAATCAAGAACTATTAGAGCGAGGACACTAATCAAAATCCCAGAAGCTGACTCACCCCCCTACAATCATCTATATATGGATCCCTCATCCCAGAGATCCAGAGGCCGGAATTTTGTATCTTGTAAGGAAGTGTTGTTGGTTTCTTGGTGGAATATCATAGTGTTGGGTGATCTAAGCTTTTCATGAGGTGAAGAAGGGCTTTCATGCTGGGAGGATGACGCTAGGTCAGAACAATTGGTTGTAATCCTCTTTGCTGTTCTTGATATTAATAAAGCTACTCAAATTTTCCTCCACATTCTTGTGTGTTTGATGATATATGCATTTGTGTGGTCAATATATATCTAGTCCTATATTGTTTATGATTGTAGATCTTTGTTCTTCGATAGTATTATGCTGCTTTGATTCCACAGGTGCTCTTTGAAGCTGGGTAGACGAAGGCAAAGTGGCAAGGATCTGTTGGAAGGGAGAGGAACCAAGCAAGGAACCAAGTGTAAGACTAAGGTTGGTGTCTTTTGTTCCCCTCTTATCTACTTCTCATAAAGGAAAGCGAAAGTAGTTTTAGTTTGTTTGTTTCTAAGATAGATACTAGTCTTAGTGGGACTAGTAGCTCCGAGTGGACATTAGATTTCCCGATAACAACAAGCACAACAAACCCCCATTGTAGCACTTGGTAAAAGTGGTATGCAGGTGTCAATTCATTTTCTCAGATTATATCTACAAGGATAGTTGTTTTCTTTTTCCGCATTATTTTAGAAATTTATCATGAAAGTTTTATTTATTGTTACTTGTTGTTTCCACATTAATAGTGAAAGATACCTAACCTATGCAATTTTTGGGCTCCATGGATATGTTTCAGTTTTCCCTTGACATTTCGGTATAGTTTGTGTTTACATCCTTTTTTTTTGTAAATAAAAAAAGCATCATGCCTTTTTAAATTTTAATATATCGAAACTTGGAATTCTCCTTCGCTTTCATTGTTGATGTGATGTACACCTATCCAATATTATAAATTCCATGCTGAGATTTTTAATCAACATTTTTATTATATTAATTAATCGTGGCTTCTACTAGATGTTGTAATGACAACCCTCTAGTTATGTCTAGGGGTCAACAATATCCTTTATCAATTTATAATGCATTATTGTCCCACAGTGGAAATTATTATTCAATGGAAGCAAATTACATTGAAAACAGTGTAGAAATGCTCCAGTAACATAACACAAAAATAAACTGGATATGACATGCTATTGTTGGGACTATTGGGGAATACATTCAAATGGTCACATTAGAAATTAAAATTAATCAGTTTATATAGTAATAGCATAAAACCTAGCATCTTGTTAGAAAACGTTAAGAAACTTTCATCATTTTATTTATTAGTCCTAGGACTAATTATTACTATTGTTTTCTTTTGAAAATATATTGTGGAGTCCATTATACTGGTTCTCTGTTATATACTTGAGGATGAGTTGCAGGTGATTGCACTATGTAGATTCACACTAGAGAATAATGATGAAGGAATGGTATTAGGAGTCTGTATTGTAACAATAATCCTGGTTGAAAATCCCTCCTAACATATCCATTTTTGTTTAGAGTATTTGTTGTCTACATTTTAGTTTGTTACCTTCCAGTTTATGTGTTGGTTTGACGGAAGGAAGTACCCATGAGGGAGAAAACCCCTTCATAATGATATGTCACTGCAGTAATAGCTTGAATTGGGATTCAAGCAATTTAAATATTAGAGACTTCAACAACTCCTAGTCACCAGAAAAATTGACAGATGAAGTTTCAGTCTCCTTTTATTATTATACCGGATTTGAAGAATTTCAGTATGTTAAGTTAACTATTCTGAGATCATTCTATGCTTTTGATGACTTTCATATGTTTAACTGACTCCGAGGTTTCCAACATCACTTTCCTCGAGGCTAAGTAGTGTCTGGAAATAGATGAACTGAAAATGAGACTACATTATTTTGTCATTCTTAGAAGTTGGAACACTTCTATTTGAGGTTTCCCTTAGACACCATAAACAATTGTAATACCAATTTGAAGATCATGAGAATTATTTATTAACTTAATTGTTGATTTTATATTGAGATGTATCTATCATAGAATGTTGTTTGATGTTTTGCTTTTTCCTGAAATTTACAGATCAACTCAATCTCCCCAAAGGTCTTGAGGGATGATGTGAATGAAATAGGTTTATTGGTAAGCTTGATAGATAGGATGGTACGATCTTCACCAGGTAATGGTTCCGGAGCTACCGTCGGAGAGGATGTTTTTTCTAGAAAAAATGTTGTTTGCAAGCAAGAAATCTAATGTCACAAGATGGTAGTGTTGTGACAAAGAGAATGAGACACAATATGATTTCCATGCCCCTAAGCATTACACCATCAGGTGAAAGTGTGATTAATAGTCTCCAACAACATAATAATCTAGAGTCTCCAGAAATGGAGTCTACGAAAACCTCTAAAATCAAGAGGTTGAGATTGGAGTTATGCTATGTAGATTCACTTATATCTTATGTATGAGTAATAAACTTGCATAGTTTACATGTTGGTTTTTTTTTTTTGGAGAGAGGAAAACATGCAGACTAGATATTCTTGTATTAGTCAAGATTTTCCTATACATGTGCTTTTGCACTCATCAATCATGCAAGTTTAGAGAGATTATTAATTTGGAAATGTGCCTCATATATTTCAATATTAGCATTGCTATATTTCAATCTTGTGCGCCTTCATTTTTATGTGTCTCTTTCATCCAATTGAAGCCTCGGAATTTCGTTGCAACAACATGGGGGATAACCACCCAGTCCGGACCTTGGAAGCAACTCCTTTTCCGTTTGATATGGTGGCTCCGACTGGGGATAATGGGACCAGTTTCCCAGCAAGAATTGATAGGATGATGATTGTGGTTTGAAATAAGGTATAATGGGAAATGACTTAACTAAAATGATCTAATTAAACAACAAACACATGCAACTATCTATTCTAACATTTATCTTAATATATACCCGGGGAATAACTTAAATCATGTGATCTACAAATATATCTTAGAGCAACAGGTAATAAAGATCATTCAATTTATATAAGAGATGAAATCATTAATGATAATTATTTTGACTAAATAATTAGGCAAAATAATTATGAAATCTATATTGCATATATCAATTGCTTATGTACTTAATACGTAACTATAGCTAAAACATCTTACAAAAGTGCTATAATGTCAAACTGTAGCTCATATTTCATACATAATACAATATAAGAAAAGGTTATTGCTAATTCATTAAAAAAATTCAACCATAAAGATAGAAGTACAAAATATGAGAGGTTCTACTCATGAATTCAGGAATATTGATCTTCTTCCTTTCAACTAAATATACTCTAAGAGTACAAAAGTGCAAATTAAGTAGAGTATGCTTCAATTTGTGAGAAAATCAAGTCCTTGTTCCAATTATTTCATCAAGAAAGTCACAAAAGTATAGAAGTGCAAGCCTTTACAAAGCGTTCTTGATAAAATTCTAGACCTTTCTCTAAATGCATGAGAGAGGTTTAAATAATACAAAATATGTATCAAAAATAGATTATTACACAAAAATTTGAGGAGGTTTCAAACAAAATTCCTCAGAATAAGTAAAATAAAAACTAATATAGAAACAAAAATGATGACACACTTTTCCAACTCGAATGGTTCTAATCAGCCATTCGGTCCTTCAGTTCGCAGATATCTATCAGTAGCTTCACCTGGGTTAGCTGGACGATTCTAGATCTTAATTTCCCTGTAAATACAACATTGGAGAGTGGTGGCACCATATTCTAAGTGGATTTTTTTAGACAGCACCGGGTCATCCATTGACTGTGTGGTTGCACCAGAAATTGCCAATAAGTTTCCTAGACAAGCTTAGACAATTTTTTGATTACCTTTTCTTTCATTTTGGCGATATCTTTCCATTGTTTCTCTAATTGTTTGAAGTTTGGGAGAATTACTGGCTTGCATTCTTTGATGAGATTGGAACTATGAAGTTTTTCAATCACAACTTCAATTAGATTATTTGTTGTGCTAACTGCTCTAGCCGCTGTCCTTTCTTCCTGTTTCAGTTGTATGTCCCAATCAGTGAATAGAATATCCTTGTGGGACTCCTTGATCTTTGGCAGGTCAGACTTTCTACCTTCTTCTGATTCCTACCAAGAAATAAACTCTGAAATTCTCTTATTGACCTCTTGATATTCTAATCTCTTATCAACCACTTGATTGGTTAATGCATGACTTACTTGAGAGTATGGATTGATCAATGAGATTTTTTGGCAGAATACTTCTTTTTTCTGTAATAACAAAGAGTTTATTTCAAGTGCTTCTTTAATAAATTCCTATGTTTGAGGGTTGTCTCTCTATTTATCTATTATAGTCTGCATTTGATTAATCTGTGAATCCTGTTCTGCGATGTTGCTAGATGTTGTAATCTCATCTGTTCAAAATCTTTTTGTAGTTGTGCCATCTATGTCTCTGTTTGTTTGTTAGTGCTTTGTCTCTCCAGGTCAAGTTGTTGTTCCAACAACTGAATTCATTCTTCTTTTTCTTTGAGCAAAAGCCGAACTTCGACTACCTTATCAATTTTCACAATTGCATAAGCACCTGCAAATTGTGATAGCTTGGTAAGGTTTTTTGTTGGATCGATGGGGGTGTATTTCCATACTACCCGCATCCATTCATTTTCAAAAATTGATGCTGCTAATGTATCCAGTTTCCTCTTCTTTCTTTCCATCTTCACTACAGCCTTATGTGTTGGGCTATAGAATATATCTAGTAGGGGTATGTCATCAATTTTTAGAACAATTTCTGAAGTTGGTTAGGCCAAGATGATTTCAATATCTTCAGTAGTTGTAACCCCTTGTATTGATGTCTGTGTGCTTATGACCTGCTAACTCTATTAAGGAGTCTGCAATCCAAACGTTCCTTCAATACTCATCTTTGTTTGCTGTACTTGGAGATTTTTGTTAAATAGCTCCCATTCTTGATCCAGATCAATGACTTTGGTATTTTCTGCATGAAATTGTGTGGAGTCAGTCTCCAAGTGTTCCTTAGTCGAGGCCTTTTTGGGCATTTATACAATAATTTTCTCGATGTCCTCCTCAGGGTTTTTCTCAGGGCTTTCTTCCATATCTTGAGATTGGTGTTCAGAATGTTTTGAACTTTGAACCGATTTCCCTTGAGATTCCCTATCAAAATTATGCTTAGAACCTTCCTCCAGGCTTACGCTGGGAGTGGGTTCTCTTCGTTCACTTGTTTCTTCAATCTTTAATAGGTCCAAAGGGACCTTTGTTAGCCTTTTGTTCATGTATATATGTAAGCAGTTGAGTTCTTCTGGGCTCAGTTTTATGAATGCCAAATGTAAGACCCGCAAAATATTTCAGCTGATTCGAAGAGATCATCGAAATCATTGTTCTCATGAGTAAGTTGTGTAATTTTAACCATAGTAGTGAAGTTCTGGGCAACCTTGTTAGGGTTGTACTGTCTGCCTGGCACAATAGGCAAATTCAGGGATGTGATATTTTTTATCTCCTTTTCCGCATGCCCAAAATCATGTAATGCAAAAGCACCACATTGCACCAAGAAGTTAGGCCAGATAGATTTCTTAATTTCTTTGAGGGTTTTGGTAATACCATCCCCCACTATTTGATAGGAAATTTCTCTTGCCAATAACTTATCAGGAACATATAATGGAAGAACATGAGGAGCTATGATACTCCCAAAAACTTTGACATAAGTAAATAACTCTTCGCCAAACCATCTTGGCACTGGCAAGAAGTTTTTCTTAGCTTCCTTTGATAGCCTGGGGGCTTTCTTTTCAAAAATAGTATGGTGAATTGGTAACATAACACCATGACAAATTTTGTAAAAGTGGGAGTTAAATTGTGATTCCCACAAAACCTTATGATAAACATGGATAGGAGTAGGGTCCTGTAGAGTCCATTTCCAACCCATGTTTGGAAAATTTGAACAGAAACATATAGCATCCATCACATATGCACTCATATAAAAAGGAGGGATAACCTGAGAGGTGATAATTATGTTTTGTCTATATTCTCTAATGGACATAGCCAAATTATCTAATAAAATATTTCTCCAGTTCATAATGATAGAATTAACAGCCGCATCAATTAATGGAACCCATTCAATAGAAAACTTGGTACTGTCTGCATTTCCAAATAGTCACACAACATTGTGGCTGCAAAATCATGCGGGGTTAACAGAGTTGCAATTGGGTACATACCAATTTTCTCTCGCTTGAACTTGCTAGAGCGAGACCTCCAATTTTGCATGTTGTCCATTGGGCCCTCATTTTCTTTCATGAAGTGCTCAATGAAGGCTTTGTCATATAAATTCTTTGGTTCTGGAAGATGATACATTTGACATAGATTATCTAGAATAAATGACCTAATCACTTCGTGCTTGGAATTCCTGAATGTTCTATCTGAAATGTTCACATTGTCAATGATCCATCTTACCATATTAGTGTAGGGCAAGATTTTAGGCTTTCCAACTATTCTATGCAGGAAAGAGCATGCTACTTCAAAATAATAAGCCTTGGATGAGACCTCAACATTTGTCGTTGCTTTAGTCACCAGGACCCTTGTGTTTTGTTCCTCCAATAGATTGTATATTGCTTACCATGAGGAAGTTCTGCCATCCTTGTTGCATGTAGTATTAGAGAACAGTGGAAGCATGTCTAAATCTTCAGACACTGTAGCCTCTGCGATCTTCTTTCCTTTCTTAGCCATTTTCTTGAGTGTTGTTTTCTTTGGAAATTTCCTAAAATTTTGGCAATGGAAAAAACATAATGAAATGTAGAGTGACAATGAAAGAGGAAACACGATAACATAGTAAACTCTAAAATGATGTAAAGATGAAGCTTTTATTTCAAGATGGGTAAAAAAAAGGATATCAATCCTCTCGAGCTATGAAAAGAGTAAATGTGGTTAAACCTTATTAACTACTCATTAAGGCCTACGTGTGATTTTCTTTATGCCTCATCAAACCATCACATCACAAGTTGTAAATGATATTTCAAATTGGCATGTTTTAAGTGTGATACCAATTAAGTGATTGCGATAAATGGCTTTATTGCAATATCACAAATCGGTGATGTCAGGTTATGTGGAATAGACCAATTCAAAGTCGCTTTGGTATTTTTTCGATTTGTGATGAGCAGCGTGCTTTTAACTTTTTCAAGTGATTTTCCCTAAACGGATGATTATTCCATTGAAATAGATATTTGCAATAGGTCAGACTTGATTCAAGTTATAACAATTTTTATTATTTCGTCGGGTCTGGACCATATCGCAATTCACAGTTTTTATGGTTTGAACGTTTGTGCCTTTGTGAAAGTCGCGATGTGATAAGTACTTTATATTATAAATAATACTCTAAGCCTTAAGGTTTATAAAAGATTTTAACGCTACCTTCGGTATTCTAAGGGGTTTCTTTTATCACATTTTGTAGACTCTGACTCATGAATAACCTTTGTTACTTTGGGATCATGTGATTTGTGATAAAGTGAGAATGCTTAGTCATAAAGTGACTTGGCTTAATATCTTAAGTCCATCTAAGGTTTTATTCCGAATGGATTTAAAGGAAAGCTCTTATTTTCTAAGTTTTTTATTTTTTTTGAAGGGTCCCCATTTAATAATACAATACTAATTATTATATAATAAATGGGAGGGTGTTGAACAATACAACATGTCCATAACAATATTTTATTTCCCCATCATGGTGTCGACTATTAGATGCATTGTGTTCATATATTTTGTGATCCTTGATTTTTTGGTCTGCAGTGTCCTTTGAACCTCATGAGTCTTTAAATATATGAAAGCTTGTTTTTGGTGCATTGCTAAAAAGCATTTATGGTTGTGTTCTTCTGGCTACTTTTCTACCACCCAATTTCTCATCGATCACATTGCCTGATTGCAATTTATTGACCATTTGTCCTCATTTTGGCACATTATAATGCACGTTGTTGCTGAAGATAATGTGTTTTTGTATGTTCACTTTGCATCTCTATCACCACCACGAAGCTCCCACCATAAAGATTTTTTCTCTTTCAACTATTTTTTTCTTTCTTTGACAGATAGCTGAGCACGAGTTGTGGGACTTACATGTCATGGTTCCTAACTGAATTTAACTTGTTTATGACTTGCGAGTCCATGTCATAGCTACAAAAATGACTTTGGATTGAGTTAGTCTCAACTCTATTTTCTCACAAAGCAGAGTCAGACTTGGAAGTTTGTTTCTTCTCATAGGAACCTATAACATTGGTTCAAAGAATTTCCTTGCTACAATTCTAACTTCTAAGATGAGACTACTTCAAATCTCAATGTGCTTACTCCATCCACTTTAATGTCTTATTTATGAAAGAGTCAATGAAGTAGCTTCCTCTTCTTAACTTTTTATAGCTGGTGGGAGATACCAAATTGATCATGATCTCATCTTTTCCCAATCAATGACAGATAATGTTGATATTTATAGTTATTATTGTTATTATTTAATAGATATTACATAATAAGCTATATTTGATCCTGTAGAATTGGTTATCTTCCCATGTTGTCAGTATTGAATAGTTACTGCATTACATGCTATGTCTAATCTTGCATTGTTATAACTTATTGCTATGATGTCTATAGAAACCACATACATCTATTAAGTCGAGACAAATCATATTATTATAAGATCATCAAACACTTATATTTGGAAAGATTGTGAATCAGAATGTATCATTATTTCTCACCTCCAAAGCACCATAAAATCCTCCAATAGAGATGTTCTGATTAGGTTGGGGAAATGATATGACATTGAAACTGCACCTTTCAATGCACTTTTAATTGTTACAGTGATTATCCTATGGCACATGGTTTTGTTTTGTCAGATGTCTGTGTCTACATAGTAGACGTGGTTACAATTTATTTAGATAGATTATAATATACAGACACACGTAGTAGAAACACAAATGCTAATTCTTTTGGCAAGGACATTTTTCTATTATCTTCAAGTTCATTTGAATATTTTAATATCATTTGCAGTTGTTTTAATACCTTATATTATTTATATCAATACTATTATGAATATTTTGGAAACAACTTATTTCAATTTTAATAGTTGTATTGTAATAATAGTTACTGTTAATTTAGTACTTTTCTATATTTTTTAAGATCACAAGAGAATGGGGGAATCAAATAGCCAATCAAAAAACTTGCAAAAGTAGAAGATAAAACAATAGTAAACATGATCCAAAATGGATTTTGGATAGAATTCTAAGTCTAAGTGTTCCTCACAGAGGAAAATGAAAGTCCATGGATGCTCTTGAAAATAGTCCCATTGTAGAGATATTTTCATTCTTAATCTACTGCAACTTGAATGGGCTAAAACGAACTTTGGATGATGAAGTTATCACAAAAGGAAGATTGCCTTTTTCCTTTGAGAAAGGAGGCATTTCCTCTAAAAAAGGCATAAAAGGCCTTATAAAGGAAATCGCATCCCAAAATGCCAAAGGGAAGGACTTAAGGCTAGACGGAAGGGACCCCTGATCTGCGATCTTCGATATATTGGGCTAGAGATAGGCCTACATGCGATATTGGGACCCCAGGCTATGCAACATGCGATTACCAATGATTGGATCGACATATTCAAAGGGAAGAACCACCGGGCTGTTATACATGCGATTATGCGGCTGTGCGATGCCAAGATATCAAGACAAATTGCAAAAGGAAGAATTCTTGCATGGAAGATTTGGTTCCAACAGTTTGATTTTGAAGTCGAATGGATCCCAGGTAATTCAAATTATTTGAGAGATTCATTAACCAGGGATATGAATAAAGCACTCATTACGTGTCTAGGTTCGTGTTTTACCATTCCAGGAAAAGGACCACAGGACGATAGTTTTTATACATTTGTTGATAGATTTAGATTGCTTGAAGGACATGCAAGCCATATTGTAGAAGAAATCAAGAAAGTTGTGGGAATGAGACTGAGAAGAAACACTTGGATCAGAAAATGCCAAGCCTGGAAATCCAAGAATGTAGGTATGTCTTTAGGCCTAGATGCTGAACTGGTAAAGGTATATCCTTTGCCTAACATGAAAGTAAAGTTATTTTTCAGAAGTCTCTCAGATCTATGGTCTAGTGAATATACTGAAAAAATGATATGGATCCTAAAAGTTTTAAACTTTTATCAACTTATTGGAGGAATTGATTTTGGTCTCAGCATTTTCACAGGAGCAAAAATTTTAGATCTTGAAGCCATTCCTTTTAAGCCTGAAGTAGAGAAATTCATTCTATCTCTAAAAATCCCAGACATTTTTAAGGAATTAGAAGCATCCTTTCTGCAAAGGTTTGACGAGAATTACGCACCAAATGGCACTTTTTCTCAATATGAAAATTTTGAAGGATTTGTTGACTCGGAGATAAAATATGGCTTTTGTAGAAAAACCCAACCACTAGGATATCTTAGTGCATTCAAAGGACGTTGCAATATCTCAGAACATTCTCATCTCCATGGGATTTTCATAGTCTCAAACTAAGGGAAAGTATCACTCCTAATCCTTTTGCATAGGTTTTTAGTCATGAGCATATCAGAGAAATCCAAACCAACGATAATGAATAAATGATTAAGCAACATGCTGGATGGTTCAATGAATTTGGAAATCTGAGGTTAACAGAAAAAATACAGATTCTACAAAAAATGGACGACTTACAAGGAGAGCCAAAGGCATTAAGATTCATAATTAATCAAAAGTCTTTCGTAACCATCACCATTATTTGAAGTAATTGGAATAACAATGTAATCCATATTATTAGTATGATGATTACAAATAGAATCTGTACATCTATTATTTTTTAATTAGGTTGGCAAAACAAAGATTTTATGAGTGATAACTGTAGAGAATGGGTTCATCATGCAATTGAAAGTTCCACTAATATGTTTCAAATTTTTAAATGGGAACTTTTAAACGGCATCAACTTGGTAGTACATAGGTCACCCACATTCAGAAATGTCTTTAAAGATTCTTTCCTAGATATCGAGATCAATCCTTTATCTTTCCTTACCAAGTGGGGAAAACAATTGGCTAGGTACACACCTCAGCAACAGGGTCTCCACCAAATAAAGACGAATACGGAAAAGGGAGAATCATCAAGAGCATCATCAAGAAGGACAATAATTTTAGATGAAGATGCCAAAGGAAAAGGAAAAGCAAAAGAATCTACTTTACAGGACGAGCAGTCGGATGCCCAGGACCCAGCAGATATCGATTGGGATGAAGAGTACTCTAAGTTGATTGAACATCACTACCAAAAGATGCTTGATGAGTCCAGGCCAGCACATGATTCTTCAGAAGAATTTGATTTTGATAATGACTATGATTCAGATAGAAGTCTGACAGGACCATGGTAGAATCTTTTGTACATATGTACCAGAAAAGTTGAGTAGACACCATCGGCGAAAATATGCCGAAAGGACCCTCAATTATTTCTGCTTTTTCATTGTAGTTTAGATGAGTAGAGTTAGATAGAGTCTATAAAAAGAGAGATCAGCAGATGTTCAAGACATTGCTTGACTGAGAACTCTGAGATCTCATGTTGTAAAAAGCCTTATGTATTTTTCTTGTTTTTATTAATATCGAAGCCTACTGGGCCGCCTATCTAAGGATAATTTCTGTCATCCAAAAGAACATGGAACTGTAAGGCGAAGGCGTTGAAGACCCGTGGAGAGAGGTCATAGTTGCGTGCGCATGTTTGGTTGAGGAGAAGTAACCCATTCAGATTTGTTGCTTGAAAATCTTCAAAATTGATTAAAAGTAAGTTTCTTATATCGAGGCTTTTGTTACATTGTCTCTTTGTGCTCAGTTTAGTAAAGCTTGCTACAGTGCTGCTACAGTTCCACATGCTATCCTGTCGCCTCTTAGTTTGTCGATCACCCCAATTTGGTATCAGAGCCAAAACCCGTTCCTGTTAGAAAATAATACATTCTATAGACAGAGTCTGAAGTTAGCCAGGTAGCCTTCGAAAAGTATTTGTTATACAAATACTCAGTAGATAAAAGCTGCTTCAGTCAATCTCTGAAATAGTTTGTAAACATGGCCAATTTCTTAAGATCATTCTCAAATATCGATAGATGATCTGTATCTGAAGTAGACTGTAGATCCCTTGAATCTGACAGTGTAGAACATGAAAAGGTTGAAGATCCAAAAAGTTGGAACCTGCTAGTTTTGAGCTCTAAAGTAGTTTATCATGTTCCATCTTTATTTAGTCTATCCAAAAAAGTTTGGCTAAAAGAAGTTGAACTAAAGATAAAAATATCAGGTCCATCTGTACAAATTGTTGGTCTCAATTTGTTTTCTAAAGATGAAATTAAAAAATTCCGAAAATATGTTGTTGAAAAGAAATTCTCCTATTTTCATTTCGGGGGAATTAGAATTGGATTAGCTCCATTATTCTGTCATGGCCTCAATACTCCTTGTATAGCAGAAGTCCTCGACACCAGACATAACATATATGATCATGCCTGGATCGTAACAATACTTGGAAATCTATCCTCGAGATGTCAATATGGCACTATCTATCCATATTATGCCATTAGTTTGTCTGATGTTCACTTAAAAGATTGTTGGAAAGCTTTAGTTGGAGTACAAGGTCTAGAAATGGTTCAAGACAGTGAATATTTATCTGTGTTAATCTAAACCTCTTTCTAGCTGACCAATACTATACATCCTAAACTAAGACAACCAGTTTTAAAATATT
Organism: Pinus tabuliformis; assembly: GCA_031772625.1. Classification (NCBI taxonomy): domain Eukaryota; kingdom Viridiplantae; phylum Streptophyta; class Pinopsida; order Pinales; family Pinaceae; genus Pinus; species Pinus tabuliformis. Next base: position 175,824,827 of record CM062817.1, read on the forward strand.
GTGTTGTTGTAGGTGTGAGCAATGCTCAAGTAGAAGGTGTTCATTATGACAAAGAAGCTTTGCCTAATGACTGGTATATCCAATATAAATCTCTGGCATCCGTAGACAGTTCAAAGAGAAAGATTAAAGGAATGTTTGTATTAGATGGTCGTGTTAGAATTCCTCCAGACCGACCAAAAGTACCTCGGCCTATAGTCATGTTAGAGAAACATTTGTTACCAGCAATTCAAGAAAATGAACAACCTCCTGCCAGTGGTAGAAAATATTTTTACCGTCATATTCCTTCACTAGATGAAGCAAGTTCTTCTACTAGTATACCGCTATCTACATGTCAATTGTACATACTAGAAGAAAAACCTTCCTTTGTTGTAAATAAGATGTTTTGAACATATGTTAGTCATACTCCACCTATTGATGAATTCCAGTTTGCAAATCATAGATTTGTAAAAGGAGGTAAATGGCCACCTAAAACAAAATTCAGTACTTCTTCATCCAATACTAGACAGCCAGCAACAAGAGCTGACTGTGCTCCTTTACTAGAAAAAAATTCACAAAATCTAAATGATATGGACCAGGTATACGAGATAGGAAACTATCTAACCACTTGGTGTTCACACGCTGAAGATGTTCTAGATGACTTAGGAAAACAAGCAGATTTGATAAATGCTAATCTGAAATTGCTCTATGATGAGCAACAATCAGAAAAGATAGAAAAGGAAGAAAGAAGAAGAAGGAGACAGAAGAAAAAGGCCAAAGAAATCCCAAGATTTCAAATAGATATGAGTGCACCCAATTATTGGGATCAGGAAGAAGAAGAATCAGAAGAAGCAGTAACTGCGACTAGTGCAGAAGAGTCCACTTCAAAGAACACTGGAAAACTAACCAGTGAAAAAAAGGAAGCATATAAAATAGATAAACCTTTTGTTTCAAAGAAAGAAGTGATGACCCTTGATCAAGCTACCTCCAAATTTCCTTCTTTTATCTTGCCATCCATAAATAACCAGAACAAGGCTCATATCCTGAAAGAAGTGAATAAGTATCCACGTGTTGAAGAAGATCTGTATGCTACCAATACAATTGGCTATATTCTAGATTTGGATAATTCTTCAAACCCTGGAGAAGCAATCTAGATTTGTATAGGTGCTCTATATCAGATGCTGATTACAAAACAATTGGATAATGTATCCATTATGGTCCTTGTAGAAAAACGCCCCTGCATTCCTCCAACGAAGAATGGATTTCATTTTTGGCAAGTATGATTTCATTGTAACATATATTGATGACATTCTTATTCATAGTCCAGATGTAAAAACCCATCTAGATCATTTAGAGATTTTTCTAAAAGAAGTTCAGCAGCATGGCATACTTTTATCAGAAAGAAAAATGTCTTTATTTCAAGATAGTATTGATATTCTGGGAATTCATGTAGTCAATGGTGCAATTCAGATGCAACCACATGTGTTGACTAAATTAACCCAATTTCCAGATGAATTGAAAGATAAAAAAACAATTCAAAGGTTATTAGGAGTCGTGAATTACATTCACAAGTACATCCCAAGATTGACAGAGAAAATAGCTCCAATCAGAAAACATCTCAAAGAGGGATGGTCACTAGAAGCAACAAAAACAGTCAAACAACTGAAAGGAGAATGTCAGCAATTGCCAAAACTCCAACCACCAGGTGATCGTCTGCATATACTCCAAACTGATGCTTCTTTATATTTTTGGGCAGCCATTCCTTTTGAACAAAGGGAGAAAGGTGAAGAAAGACTCTGTGCCTATGCATCAAGTGAATTCAGAGCCAGCCAGAAGAATTACTTCATAGTAGAAAAAGAAAAACTGGCTATATTCAATGGGATACAAAGGTTTGAGTTATACCTTACACCTGTGAAATTATTAATAAGAACAAACTCCAAGAATTTCAAAGGTGTAAGGTATAACTCAAACCTTTGTATCCCATTGAATATAGCCAGTGTTTCTTTTTCTGCTATGAAATAATTCTTCTGGCTGGGTGTGAATTCACCTGATGCATAGGCAGAGAGGCTTTCTTCACCTTTCTCCCTTCATTAAAAAAGAACGGCTGCCCAAAAATATAAAGAAGCATCAGTTTGGAGTATAAGTAGACCATCACCTCAGTTGGGATTGAATCTGTGGATCAGCAGATCGGCGATCGACATAACCAAAGGGAAGATGCCCGAGCCATTACGATAGCGATATGCGATATGCCAATGTTCCGATGGGCTGATCGGCGATATTGGAGATCGATGATCGGTGAACCCCTGATACCAGGGGCAACACACATTGCGATTGTGACTTGTGATACGATGATAAAGAGGTGGACCCGATACAAATTATGGACACGATTTCACAATATTTGAAATTCGAAAATTAAGATTTTCAATTTAGTTCCCGTGTAAATGGGTTTTTTGCCATTTGGCCATGCAACGATGCGATAGCGATATTGCAATGGATGGTGGACCCGATAAGGATTATGAGCGTGATTTGATGGAATTTGAAGTTTGGATTTCACGCCCGATAGTGTATTTTCGGTAAGTCTCTGTGTAATGGAATTTTATCCCATTTTTGGGTTTTTGCCTGAGGGAAGGCCCCGAATCCTTTGTAACAGCCCCTAACCATTGTGCCACGCTGCAAGCGGGCATTTTTGCAACAATGATGGATTTGTAATGTGCAGAGCCACAGAAGCCAGAAGCCATAGGCTAGCTGAAGAGATAGAGGAATGATTACACACAGAGAAACAACTGGGAAGCCTCAGAGCCAGAAGAATGCCTCAGAAAAGCCAAAGAGCATGATGGAGAGGCTAAGCTAAAGGTAGAGCAGCTGAGGGAGTTTTTATTAGAGTCGCTTGGAGGTCGAGCGAAAAGCCAGAGAGCTGAAAGTTGCTGAAAAGGGTCGCTGGAAGATTGTTAAGGGGCACTTGGAGGTCAAGCGATCCATTGATACATACAAAGGCTGAGAGAGAGATCAGAGAAGCCAGAGCTGAAAAGCCAGAGAAAGATCTAGAGCCAGTGCCAGAGCCAGAGCCATGAGCTAGAGCCATGAGCCAGAGTGAGAGCTAGAGCCAGAACCAGAGTCGAGAGCCAGAGTGAGAGCCAGAGCTAGAAAGCCTGAGAGCTTCAGAGATAGGGATAAGATGGTGTTCTAAGCCCATTGTGTTTTGTGTAAAATAGTGGAGTTGAGCATGGAGCTTGTAAAAGGACTTATGCCATAATCCCAGAGAGCCTAATTGAGTTGACTATATCTCAAGGAGACGTAGCTCAAGAGTTTTGGGTGAACTCCATATTACATTGTTGTTCTTATGTGTTTGTTATTTGCTGCATTGTTCCACTGTTACATGTTTTATATCAGTTCAAGCAAAGCAACTTACAACACATAAATAGTTTTAAAACAAACATAAGCATACACCTATCCCAATCATTATTAATTCCCTAATTGGTTAATCACTAGATCTTGGGAATATTTAAGCTTTGTAAGTGGGAGAGGTTCTTGTAAGCTTGATAAGAAGCCTTTAGTGCCCCATTTTCAGATCAGGTGGTATCAAAGCCTAAGGTTGGTTAACCCCACCTCTAGGAAGGTTCAAAACTAGTTATACCAGAGCAAGTGGTATCATGATGCAGGTGGTATTAGCTCAGAATGTTTGATTGAAAAAGAAAAGATTGCTTGTCTGAAAGGTGTTTAAACAGTTAGAGGTTGATTGTATGCTTGTTTGCAGACTGACTATTGTTTGAGTTTGCAGAGGTGAACGGAAAGCTATTGATAGCTCATTCCAGGAAGGACAAGAAGGAATAAGGGTTGAAGGCATTCTTCTTATCCCATAGGACCTCAAAGCAATCCTTGAATCGCAAGAGGTTTGTTGCAAAAGGTTGCTTGAATAAGCTGTTTGTTAATCTTGTTGAAGTTGTTTTGTTCATTGGCATAATGACTACTTCTACAAGTGAGTCCTCAAATTCCTCCTTCATCACAATATTCTTTGATGAAGACATGAATCAAGACTTTTTCATCGTGATGGATATGGTGAGAGAAATGTATGAGGATGGAAGGAAGAGAAGCATACTTAGAGAGAAGTTGAATTCCGTGGAGGAAGACAAGCAGATTCTTTCTGAAAAATTGCAGGAAATGGAGAGGCAACTTCATATTGCAGATATGAACCTGAAAAGGATGCATGAGTTGGAGTCATGGGCCTTTGTTTCCAAAGAAGCCTTAGTCAAGTATCAACTTGAAGAAGAGGTAAACCATTCCTATTTGTCTTCAAATTCTTCTAAGAATTCTTATATTGGTTCTTTTGAAAAGCATACCAGAGGCTTAGGTTCCAAGCTAATGTCGAAGATGGGCTATGAAGGAAAAGGCTTGGGTAAGCATGCACAAGGTATTGTTGAACCAATAATGGTTGAGGAAAGGCCTAATTATTTGGGTCTTGGCCATGGACACTCTTATGGAGGAAGTTCCAAAGATTCCATGAAGGCCATTGAAATAGTTCCAAGATGGAGTTTCATTTTAGGTCCTCTACCTCGAGAGTGTGAAGATTGTATTCAAGAGGAATGCAATATCTTGAAACATCATTTGCAGGATGCAGGTGTTCAGAAGCACACATTGGAACCAGAGAGTTGTGGAAACTCTGAAAGCCTTGAAGAGATTTATGGTGTTCCAAAGGGAGCCACTTCTTCATTTGCTTCACCTCCTCATGAAGGAAATAAAGGTGAAAGAGAAAGGAATAAATCTGGTTCTAATCATCTTCCTTTTGATTATGTTCAGCATGATAAATTTCCACATAGATATGGGAAAATAATTGCATGTTCCTTTTGTGGTTTGGATAACCATAATGTTTCTAGATGTTGGAAGAGAATGGCCACATACAGGAAACTTTTGAAGGTAAGGAAGCAAGGAGCCAAAGGTCCATTGGACAAGGAAAATCATGCTATCAAGAGGATGCAGATGTACTGCACTTACTGCCATAAGAAAGGGCATCTTGCTGAAAGATGTTGGACTCTGAATCCAGTAATGCTTCCACAAAACTTGAAGAAGGTGGAAAGAGAAAATGGTAGGAATGGAAAGAAAGATTCCATGAATGATGTGTTTTAGGATGATTCACATGTTGATGCTAATGTGCAGACAAAGGAAGGACCTTTGAAAGGGATTGGTAAGAAATGGCTAGAGTTCTTATCCAATTAAGATTGCATGTCTATTGTTGCATCTATTTGCATTTCTTTGTTAATGAGAATGCAAGTTGTAGGATTTTACCAAGAAGGTGAATGGAAAAGTTGAGTAGGAGACTCACTTTATTGCTGCAACATTATATTTCATTTCAGCTTCGAAAGTACAGTGTGCTTAAGCGAAAGTTGAAGGATGAAATGCATGCATAAGCTTGATGTGCATGAACACATGGATGTTGATGATTTCCTTGTATTTGAACATGTATGTGTAATTAACTTGAAGGGTTGGTTTCTTTGGCATGCATGTAATATTGACTTGGGAAAAATTGATTTGGTCTCCAAGATGGAGATAATGATGAAGTGTTTCATCTTTTGAAAAGAGTCTTAGAGGTCATTTTCTAGTCCATAATTTTTATGCAGATGTAAGACATGGAGGTGTTCACAAGATGTGAAATCTATTTCTTTTGTTGAAGTAGGAGTTTAGGCCATCTACTTGTTGTCTGTATTTCTATTGTTGTTAACAGTTGTTGTTGACAGCTTGTCAAAAAAGTACAAATGAAAATTTTGTTGAGCAGATGTACTTCACATTTGTTTGAGCCACCTTCGATCAATGATCAAGGCAGAGAAGTTCAAAATACCTTATGTAACCATCTTAGCAGGAGTTTTGCATGAAGTCAAGAAGGAAAACAGTTCTTCCCAGGAGGACCAACACATCTAGAAAGGAAAGTGGTCAGAGACTTTGGTTCAGAGGCACTATGTAAAGGCAAGTGTATGGAGGCTGAAAGAGGATGGTGTTGTTACTCTCATTGACTGTTCAGATCAGTATGTCAATCTTCTGGAGACCAAAAGTTCTTTTAGTGGGAAGACATGATCCAAAATGGATTTTGGATAGAATTCTAAGTCTAAGTGTTCCTCACAAAGGAAAATTAAAGTCCAAGGATTCTCTTGGAAATAGTCCCATTGTAGAGATCTTTTCATTATGAATCTACTGCAACTTGAATGGGCTAAAATGGACTTTGGACGATGAAGTTATCGCACAAGGAAGATTGCCTTTGTCCTTTGAAAAAGGAGGCATTTCCTCTAAAAATGTCATAAAAGGCCTTATAAAGGAAATCACATCGCAAAAGGCCAAAGGGAAGGACTTAAGGCCAACCTGAAGGGACCCCTAATCAGTGATCTCTGATATATCAGGTCGGAGATAGGCCCGCATGTGATATGGGGACCCCAGGTTATGCGACATGCGATTGTCGATGATCGGATCAGCATATTCAAAGGGAAGAACCCCCAGGTCGTTATACATGCGATTATGCAACTGTGCAATGAGCACTTCACTGACAGTCGTTGGATCTGGAAAGGAATGGACAGTTGTGATTGAATTGGCGGATTGGCAGATCGGCGGTCGGCATAAGCAAAGGGAAGACCCCCGGGCCATTGCGACAACGATATGCTATGTGCCGATGTTCTGATGGGACAATTGGTGGTTGGTGAACCCTTGATACTAGGGGAAATGCACATTGCGATTGCAACTTGCGATACATCGATAAAGAGGCAGACCTAATACGAATTATGGACGTGATTTCATAATATTTGAAATCCGGAAATTCGGATTTTCAATGTATTTCCTGTGTAAATGGGTTTTTGGCCATTTGGCCATGCGACGATGCGATAGGGATATTGCGATGGATGGAGGACATGATAGGGATTATGAGCATGATTTTATGGAATTTGAAGTTCGAATTTCACGCTCAATAGTGTATGTTCAGTAATTCTCTGTGTAATGGAATTTTATCCCATTTTCAAGTTTTTGCCTGAGGGAAGGCCTTGAATCCTTTGGGACAGCCCCTGATCATTATGCCACGCTATAAGTAGGCATTTTTGCAACAATAATGCATTTATAATGTGCAGAGCCATAGAAGCCAGAAGGCAAAGGCCAACTGAAGAGATAGAGGAATGATTACATGCAGAGAAACAACTGGGGAAGCCATAGAGCCAAAAGAATACCTCACAAAATCTAGAGAGCACGATGGAGAGGCTAAGCTGAAGGCAGATTAGCTGAGGGATTTTTTTTGGAGTCACTTGGAGGTCGAGAAAAAAACCAGAGAGCTAAAAGTTGCTGAAAAGGGTCGCTGGAAGGTTGCTAAGGGGCGCTTGGAAGTCAAGCGATCCATTGATGCATGCAGAGGGTGAGAGAGAGCTCAGAGAAGCCAAAGCCAAAGAGCTAGAGCCAGAGCCAAGAGCCAGACCGAGAGCCAGAGCCAAAAAGCCTGAGAGCTTCAGAGCTGGGTATAAGATGGTGTTCTAAGCCCATTGTGTTTCGTGTAAACCAATGGAGTTGAGCGTGGAGCTTGTAAAAGAACTTATGCCATAATCCCAAAGAGCCTAGTTGAGTTGACTAGAGCTCAAGGATACATAGTCCAAGAGTTTTGGGTGAACTCCATATTATATTGTTGTTCTTATGTGTTTGTTATTTGCTACGTTGTTCCACCGTTACATGTTTTATATCAGTTTAAGAAAAGAAACTTACAACACATAAACAGTTTTAAAACAAACATAAGCATACACCTATTCCAAGGATTATTAATTCCACAATTGGGTGATCACTAGATCTTGGGAATATTTAAGCTTTGGAAGTGGGAGAGGTTCTTGTAAGATTGACAAGAAGCCTTTAGTGCCCCATTTTCAGATCAAAACAAGTGCACTAGTGCTGTCCAAAAGATGCACTAGATAGAAAGAGAGGGGAAACCATAAGATAAGAGAATGCCAAATATGTAGTAACCATGGGATTATTTTCTTGTAGAAAAGAATTTTTCCCATTGGTTAAACAATGATCATGAGATTACATGATCACATAAGATGATGTTAAAAATGAGGTTTGAGTTGTGTATTTAAATACAAGTCAAGTAGGACATCCTCTGATTTTGATCTTTAATCATCATAGCAGTTATAATGCCTATTTTTGTCAATTTTTTCTATAGTTGTATACAATTTTTAAGTTATTTAGTGATTTATTTCATCTGCAAACTTGTATTAGAGGATTCATAGAACATGGGGACTTTGGGTTTGTAATTTGGTTAGTCTCAAGTTTAAACAATTGAATTTGATGTTATTTTTTAGGTGGTTGAGTGTATTAACCTTGTGAAAGTTGCTTCCTTATTCTAAAACAATTATGTTTTTCATCTACTGGATGGTTGTTTGTGCGAGTTGAGCCAATGAAACCTACAAGACTTCACGAAGTTTTATAATTTAATTAAAGTTTTAGAATTTATAATTTTCTAAAGCTTCAAGGTCTAATTTTTTGAAGGGTGCTATCTCAATGGAAAAGCACTTGCTTTATAAGAAGGTGGTTGGTGGTTTGATTCCATCGTGCCCTAATATTCATAGGGAATGATGACGATCACTATTCGTCCCTATATATGTATCAATAGTGAGGGTTGTTAAAGGGCCATTATCAAAATTCATTTTTTATAAATGAAATGGTGAAGGTTAATGAACGTCGCCATATTAATCGTCACCATATATATGCATCAATAATGAGGGTCATGAAAGGTTCATCACTATAAATCACTATTGTTCATATGAAATGGTGATGGTCACTATTCGTAATTATAATCATTATTCATGACAGACCTTGAATGTCACCACAACATCTATACTTTGAGTGACATGACTTTGGTGATGTTCAATTTTTGGTGATGGAAGCTATTTTGACCATCACCAATGAGCTTATGGTGAAATTTTTTGACCCTCACCAAAATATGAAAAGGTGATGGTCAATAAACACCGTCATATATATGCATAAATGTTGAGGGTCATGAAATATTTGTCACCTTAAATCACTGTTATTCATATGAGATGGTGACGATCACTATCTGTCATTATAATGATTATTTGTGACGGGCCTTGAATGTCACCACAACACCTATACTTTTGGTGATGCCACTTTTGGTGACGTTCAGTTTTTGATGACGAAAGCCATTTTGATCGTCACCAATGGTGAAATTTTTTGGCCCTCACCAATGACCTTTTTTGTTGTAGTGATAACACTTCCATAGCATCTTGGTCTATCACTTCAAGCTTATATTAGGGTAAAAATTTCCATAGTCACTTTAAGTGCTAGCATGTGGAGCTCTGGAATATGGAAAGTACCTCTAACTATTTCTTAAATATGCAAACAAAATTGAGGTTTTCATCGCAAGCACCACTATTGATTTCCATATATTCATATATGTGAAGATGTTTTATTCATCATGATACCTTATTAGTAATAGGCACAATATTATGAACTGTGCATTTGGAAATATGGTGGATTAGACGTAAATCAATGTACATAGAGATATAATTGTTCAAAAATTACAATTAATTATTCTAACTATCACATGACTCTACAAGTTAAAAACATTCTACAGTTAGCACATTTACAACCAACATATGGGTTGAAATTGTAGGGTTTATTTGGGCATGTAGCAGCCATTGCATCAATGTTATAGTTTCTCCTTATGCCATATGAGTCATAAAAATGGGAGGCCCACAACATGAAGCCACAAAGGGGTTGTGCCCTTAATAAAACTAGGTGATTAACATTTGTAATGGAAATAAAAGAACACTCGAAATATCCATATGGCTGTATAAAATATGTTCACACCAAAAACAAATTAAAATTCACTTAGGTTATAGAGTACACCTCATGAAATCATATGGATTACATTGTAAGCTTCAAGAACATCTATGTTACAAATGCGTATGAGGGTTGTTATTATGCGATACACCCTTTATGTATTTAACGTAGTCATCACCATATGATTTACAACATTAGTAGTTATGTTGTAGGGAGTCATCTCCATAATTTACACATCTAGTCCTTCAAGGAATGATGTTACAAAATGAGTAACCCAAACGGTAAAAGAAAACCTACTCAAATTAGAACTATGCCATGACCATGATATAGCCTCACCAATGCTGAAGTTAGACCAATCATAATAATAATAATAATAATAATAATAATAATAATAACGATGATGATGATGATGATAATAATAATTTAGGAGGGGGTGTTATAGGTATGGTACAAGATATTCAATAATTTTTTATGTTGTTATCGTTTGGTATCTCTTTGATGGAGCTATGATAATATTCAAAAACTATTTTTAAATAGCTTTGTACTCTGCAATTATGATATACCCTTTCATATGTGGCATGGTCTAAGATTTAGAATGTTGACATATTTAATGTAGGGTTTTCCTATTGAATTGTTAGTGACCTGCATTTCCATGGACATATTTTCTTGAATATCCTACAACTTCTATAAGCTAATATGGTTGTATCATGTAATCTAGCTTCTCTAGGCTGACATTGTTGTATCATGTAATCTATTGTATCATGTAAGCTAGTTGAGACTGATGATAACTTGAATTAGTTACCAATTTATTGTAGAAGTTGAGGTCGATTATTTTCCTTTCAAATTACGAATGGGATGATTGTTTTCATCTTGATTCTTAACTTAGTAATGATAACTTGAAGCATGGTGGTGAATTCTTGTTGTTAGTCCATTATGTAGAATGTTCGCAATTTGTGACTAAGAAGACTATGCATGTCCGAATTATAATTGTAATTTGAACTAAAGCTTCTAGTAACTTCTAATTTACCAATGGTGCATGGACATCATATGAACAATTCACAATGGAATATGAAGAGAAATTGGGTACTTACTTCATATGTATTAAAAATTGCTTCTACTTCTTAATGTGAATTACAAGCATAATCTTGGTTGGGTCTCCAATACATCTTAAACCAACATTTCATTTTATTTTTTAGTATTATTGTATGTTATTGTATCCTACCTCATTTTATGGTTAGCATTGTAAACAAAATATGAATTTTTCTATGGAAGTAATTCTAACAGGTAATGTTGATTTTTTTTTTCAAGAATGCTATAGGTAATGACCTTGGAGATGATGATCCAGACTATGCTAAACATACATTAAATATATGAGATGATGATGATGAGGATGGTGACAACATTGCTAATGATGATGATCTTTATAGAATTGGTGATGATGATGTGGATGAAACTAATCATGATGGTCAGGATGATGATCACATTAATGATCATGGGGATGGTCTCGGTGGTGCTAGCTAGTGATATCTTGATGATCTTGGAAATTCCTATTTTTAGATGGATGCTATGAATTTAGCTTAGAATAATGGTATCTATGAAACATTTTTATTTGACTATCATACATTGAATTTTAGTTGATTTGATTAAAGATGATGATGATATTATCATTATTATCTTGTTACTTTAGGTATATATTGAAAATTATCAACATTATTTTGTTTGAGAATTATTATGTATGATGATATTACTATATTTGGATGGATGTTGTGAATTTACCTTAGAATAATGATATTCATGAAATATTTTGACCCACTGATCACACATTTTAATTTTAGTTGATTTGATTAAAGATGATGATGATATTATTAGTATTATCTTGTTACTTTATATATGTGTTGAAAATTGTCAATCTTTTCTGATGGAGAATCATTATGTATGATGATATTACTATTTTTGGAAGAATGTTGTGAATTTACCATGGAATACTGATATTTGTGATAGGTATTGGTATGACAGTCATATATGTATATTGAAAATTGTTAATGATTTTTTGATGTAGAATTATTACATATGATGATATTGCTATTTTTTGGATTGATGTTGTGAGTTTCATTTAAATTTCTTTACAAAGACTATGTTATCAATTTGAATTTTCATATTTTCTTTAATGATATTTATAAACTGTAATATATTTCACTATGTAATTGAAATTAGTAAATGAACCAATAGGGGGTCATAAATGGAAAGAAAAGTACACTCTGAACAAGAAGCCAAATGTGGATGTAAATGTGGTGTAACCATGGATGTGAAATTGGGAGTAGAATTGGATGTTAAACTAGGCATAAAAACAAGATGCAAACAATCACCCAAAAAGGTTTTAAAATAGAAGTAAAAAAGGGTGTAACACTAGACACAAACAAGGGAATAAAACACGGCATACAAAAGGATACCAAATTAATTGCAAACAAGGACACAAAATGAACACCAAACTAGATATGAAAAAAGGAAAAACAACTATATGTAAAATTGGATGCAAAAGAGGATTCCAAGGTTGGTGCTAAAAATAAGCGAAAAAGGATGCAAATTTAGATTCCAAATGAGTATGCAATGAATGGTGTAAAATTTGGATGAAACGTTGGGTGTAAAAATGGATGTAATAAAAGATAGAAAAAAAGATGCAAAATGGGGATAAGAAAAGGGTGAAACCAATGACGCCATATTCGATGCCAAAATTAATGCATAAATAGATGCAAATTTAGACTCATACCTAGGCACAAAATGAGGCAGAAAAAAGGATGAAAATTTGGATGCTGAAAATGATGCAAAATTAGACAACAAAAATGATGCAAAAATGGATGTAAAAAATTGTGCAAAATTGGACACATAAGTAGACACAGAAAATGGTGCAAAAATGGGGATAAAAATGTCTCAAAATTGGATGAAAATTGACATGCAATGTTGGATGCAAAACGAGGCGTAAAAAGTGATGCAATAATTGGTGCAAAAACAAATACAAAAGTAGATGTAAAAAATGCCTCAAAATTGAACATAAAATTAGACACAAAATGCGATGCAAAGGTGGACACAACACATGACTCAACATACGATGCAAATCTAGATAAAATTTTGGATGCTCAAAAGGATGCAAAATTGGATTCAACAAATGATGTAAAATATGGTGCAAAAAAGGGAGACAAATCAAATGCAAAAGTGGATGTAAAAGTAGTGCAAACAAAAATGCGAAAATGGGCACAAAACTGGATGCGAAATTTGGTTCTAAATCATATTCAATATATGGTACAAAATCATATGCAAAAAAGGTATAAAATTGGAAGAAAAAATTGGTGTAAAACTAGATGCAAAATCTGGCTCAAACTAGATGCAAAAAATGATGCTAAATTTAATGCAAAAGATGGTGTAAAACCCGATGCAATGATTGCACAAAACTAGAAGAAAAGAATGGCACAAAAGAAGGAGAAAAAAAAAAACACAAAAACGTATGCAAAAATTGGCACAAAACTAGAAACAAAACCTATCTTAAAACTAGATGTAAATCTTGGTTCATAAGTGGAAGAAAAAGTTACCGTAAAACAAGGTGAAAAACTAGATGCACAAAGTGGTGCAAAATTAGACACAAAACATGACACAAAATCTAATGCAAAAAAGGATGCAAAATTTAGTGTAAAAGAGAATGAAAAATATGACAAAGAAAAGGACACTTTAAAAATTGTACAATAGAGTGAGATTTAGTGCCTGGATTCTCATCCCAATTTGAAAAAAATTCACTAAGATCTGGCGCTAAATCTAGCGCGAATTGTCTTTTTTGTTGCAGTGGTTAACAACATCATCCCCCTCATGGATGATCATATCCTCCCCCATATGGAAACCAATATTCCTCTAGGAATACATACATAATGTCGTCTTCCCAGAATCCATACATTTATCATGGACAAGTAAACCAATATTCTCCTTTCCCTGCACAATAGTAGAATAACCCACCAATGCAAAATAATGAAAAGGTGAATCTAGTGCAACCTTCTCTCGCTTCACAGAAATAATCAAAGGAAAAAGTGAATCCAACTAACCCCTTGAATGTTTCTAAGAAAAAATCTAAAAATAAGCCAAAAGGAGAACCTGAGCAAGGGGCCAACATCCAGCAACAACCTCCGTGGGCACCGAGAAGGGGAACCCTAACCATAGTCAAAACCAGGGATCAACCAACAATAACCCGAAAAAACAAGGAAATGACACAAGTATACGGACTAATCATTCATGTGTTATCTGCGGGGAATATGGTCATTATACCTACCACTGTCCTCAAATTTTTGACTTAAAAAGGATACAGGACACTAGGGGGCAAGAAGGTCAACAAAGTGTAGTAATACAAGACCCCTTCCCCCATAAAGGAGTGGTTAACACTCAATAAGAAGCACCCCACTCGCATCCATCTGGAGCGAACCCCCATAAGAATTCTAATCGCAACATTTTCATGATAGTAGAAAATATCCTCCTACAAACACGAAATAGAAGTTATGAAGCTCCCCCAGAACCTAATCTGTCCACGTTGACCACAGAAATACCTACAAGGTTGTTGACCATTCCTCCACCTGCTATAGAATCTATGAAAGGACCTTTGTGACGCACATGACATAACTCAAAAGAGGCTCATAGCTACAACATAGTTGATGACTTGGCACAATCACCATTAGCTATGTCAGCATTAGAGGTCCTGCAAGCATGCTGAAATCAATGGGAAGACTTACTTTACACCCTAGGAGAAATTGACCCATATGATTCTTGGCTATTGGTATTTGACTTGGATAAAGCTACTCCATGACTACCATCATCTGTTGCTTTCCAAATTCTAGGCTCAATCTAAAACATTGACATTCATCATTGCATTGTCGATGAAGGGGCCTCCACATGTATAATGTCCAATTCTGTTTGGTAGAAACTGGGATCCCCCGAACTCTAGCCTTTTGACATCATGCTTAGAGCATACAATGAGAATCCTTTTTCTCCCGTTGGCTTATACCATAGCGTACTAGTTAAGTTGGCTGGAAAAATTGTGTTTATAAACATCGAAGTACTAGACACACAGTTGGATTACAACATCCTACTAGCCTGAAGCTACATGTATGAGATTCTAGCATTGCCTCATTGACATTTAGAGTAATGATGTTGCGCCACGATGGAAAAATCATTACTATCAATCAACTGAAATACTATGAGAAGGAAACCTTACCCACACCTAATGGTGTGTTTTCCTTAGTCTCATCTTCTCATGAGTTGATCACTACGTACACTAAGCTCAACCCTAGCCATTTTAATCCATCGACACTCCTAGGGACATTCCTACGACACCCTCCGGTGAAATAAAAAATTTCCCCAAACATTGGAGCATCGGTGTGCATGATGACCTTATCAAGCACCACCCAAACTCATGAAGCAGTTCTAGACACCATGCACTCTGAAATTGTTGATTCCATGTCCCTACCTCACACCATTATGCAAACACCCTTTTTGTGCCCCCCACCTAGCTTTGTCTCACACCAACTCATGGCAACCCTTAACGTTACCAAATATGGCACTCGTGATACCGATCTGGTATTTGGCCCCAATGGCCATGTCAAAATGATCCAAGAAATACCCCCATAGGTAGTCTCCCTGTACCTCCACCTCAGGAAACCACCCCTACTTGAAAATTTCTTGCATCGACACTAGTTGGGGCTGACAAGAAGGCCAAACAAAAAGGTAAAAAAGGGGAAACCTAAAACCCCTCCAAGGCTTTACAACCTGTTGTGCTTTACAACAACCCCCCATTTCATAAAATTTTACTTTCAAAACTATAATATGAAATGGGTCCCTTTTAGATTAAATTGGTATCAACTTATCATTCCTCAAAAGGTCCGAAAAGAAATAAAACATTATAAAACCTTTTGAGGCAATATTTAATCGGTCTTATAATAAAAAATGAATAATTCTTTAGTATTGCGATAAAGTGATCGCAAGATCACATATCGCAATAACAAAGGATGCATAACAAAAGGCCCATTGGTTCTCCCCGATGCGACGAGCGTGAATAACTATCAGATATCGGGCAGGTAAGCGATCATAACAAAAGGCCCCTCTTTTTGTTCCAATGCGATATCGCTATCGGCGATCGGGGAATGTAACATGCATGCAACTATAAGCCCTCTTCTAAAAACTCCCGATGCGAATTGGAAATATCGCTATTGGCGATCGGGGATTCTGAAAGGACACCAATATAACAACTTAAACATTCCTCTGATCCCCGATTGCGATAAAGCTAAGCGCAACTTTCAAAAAGGATTGATAAGGCTGGGGTATATTATGTTTAATTATTATTGAAAGCCTTTCTCTTCCCGATAGTGATTCACTTACGCCTAACCGCCAAAACATCAAAGCCATGCTTAAATGAATTATTCGGCCAATAAACGATATGATGAGCATTTAAATGATTGACAGGTTTAAACGGCCATTTAATGGAGCAGTAATGCCAAAATCTCTTCAGAGATTGTATCCGCGGCCACCTTATTTTAATCCTCCATTATTCATTGATTAATATACCTCATTCATATTTGGTCTACGCCACCTATTCTCCGCATTACGTTCATTTATCTCCTGTGCAGAGCTCCTCCAAAGCAGCAAATTTAGGCCAAATGGGGAAGAAGTCTAAGAAATCTGGAACAACTTTAGCTTCCGCAGTAACAGGGCAACACACTGCCGATCCGGGACCCAGTAAAAAAGGATTAATCTCAAACACCACATGTCTTGGTCTCGGTAATACTACTTGGCAGAGCATCTATAATCTGGTTGAGGCCGAAGAGCCTCAGGAAACATCAGTACAAGCTACAGCAGACTCAACCCAGAAGTTCGAGGCAACCCTAAAGGATTTGGCCGATTCTTACCTACACCGGATAGCAGCTCAAGAGAAAATTCTTCCATACACAGATGTAGTAAGATGGGCAGTTGAGGAAATCCCAATTACAAACAGAACATTTTGCACTATTGACAGGAGAGTATTCGGTTCATTTCAACCCGATGATTTGAGACAAATATACCATTTGTCTAAACCAAAGAAGAAGTATAACAAAGCATTTCTGGAGAAGTTCAGAGATGAAAATGAGATTGAATCAGCGCCTATACGGAATGGAGACAAAACCCAGCGAAACACAAGCATGAGTCCTCAGGTAAGTACTCTGTCGATTCCTTGTGTTCTCCTTATTGTTATGCCGGAGTGATGATGTGTAGGATTTGGGGTTTGCATGATTCTTCAAACTTCACCATAGAGATGGTACCTTTAATGGAAGTAGCATGCAATAGTGAAATAATGGATTGGGTGAGTATATTATCTGATAAGTTAGCAACAGCTATTCTTGAGTTTAGAAACAAAACCCGCGTTATTGAAAGGTTCATTCCTCCATTTTACTTTAGTGCATACATCTTAGATACTCTCTATTTTAACTCCGAATTTCCTGTGCTAGGGTGGAGATGGACTCCACAGGACCCCATGCCCATTCATATCTATCACCAGAAGTTGTGGAAAGCCCACTATAAACACCACCTATATCAAGTTTGCAATGGATTTATGTTACCCATTTACTATGCAATTTTTGACAAACCTGCTCCTAAGATTTCCTCACAAGCACAGATTTACTTGACAGCCGTAGGAACCTGGTTCGGAGAAGAAAAATTTACATATATAAGATTTTTTGGCAGTCATGCCAGGCCTCACGTCCTCCCCTTGTATATACCCGACAAACTATTGGCTCGAGAAATAGCATATCAGCTTACATCCGAAGGAGTTACAAAGACTCTGAGGAATAAAAAGAAGCAAGTCTGGCCTCCTTTTCCTCTAAGGTGTGGTGTTTACACTCTGCATGACTACAAGCATGCAGAGAAAGAAGCAGAAAAGATAAATACACTGAATCTCGCCACTCTTCCTAATAGACGATTTGATCCAAACAAAGTCGTCTATAATGCACTAGAACAGGAAAAACTCACTAAATTTGAACATCAAGAAGATGAGTTTGAGGACCTATTCTCCTAGGCCGAGTCATTATTTCAGATTCAAGCGATAGCTAAATTGAGATATCACGACGACGGGTTAGTCGAATTTAACAAACTTAGAGAGCAGAGGTTGCAAACTCTGCCTCTAGATTTGTTAGCCACTGCCCCGATGACACAGTCAAGCGAGCTTGAACATCGACTTACCAATGTACCTCCTGCCACATCAAGAATTTTTGAAGAAGTCCAAACAAGAGAGCAGGAGGAAGCACAGAGGAAAGAACAAGAGAGGATATGTGAAGAGGAACAGAAAAGGCAGCATGAGCAGAGTAGCAAGGATGTGAATGTCGATGCCCAGATTGACCCAAGGTTGCTCCAAGAATGGTAGCAATTCGATTCAATCATAAGCAATCTAGAAAGCTCAAGAGAAGCCGATACATCTAAAGTGGCTGATACACAGGATACAACATCAAAAGAGGTTCCAAGTGAAGGAACCAACAGTCTACCCCTTACTACAGACTTAGAAGTAATTCTCAAAGATCCTTTGGATCAAATCATTTTGCAAGTGGAGGATATACCTCCATTGGATGTCTTTTACAGCCCAAAGCACAGGGCCGTAGTAAAGCCACAACGGAAAAGGAAAAGGATTGATCAACCTTCCCTGTTCCCTGAAAAAACAGTGACAACCGACATAGTTTGGAAGGAGGAGTTTGATCCTTCTGATGACCTAACAAAATTGTCCCAATATGTTGGAGCCTATTCGGCGGCCACCATGGACAAGGCATCAGAAGTGAGTAATTTTTTAAAAGAAAAAGACCAGGCAATCACTTCAATACAAGCACAGCTATCGGAGGCACAACAGAAAGCAGAACAATTAGAACAACAATTGTCCACGCAGCAATAGATAAATAATCAATTGAACAAGCAGTTGCATGAAGAGAAACAGAGGATCGATTCAAGTGCGATTCAAAAGCAGAAAGAACTATCAGAGGAATTAGAAAAATTGAAAGAAATGAATGAACAGATGGTAAAGACAAAAGATGAGCAAATTTCTCAATTATCAGGTCAAATAGAGAAGTTCAAGAATCTTCCGCAGCCTGCCAATTTCAGAGCAGAAGCACTATAGGTTAATAAGGCACTGGTAACACAAATAAGATTATTATGTCATAAAATTGCTCAAGTTGAACCCCTGTGTGACATAACAGCATCAATAATTGATAAATCAGTCGATGTTAGACAAGATTTCGAGCAGGCCGATGAGACCTTGACAAATTTTCTTAATTGGCAGGACACTAATGAGGCACAGGCAGCAAATTTTCCTAAAATCCTAGAATCCCATAAAGAAATTTTATTTATGGAGTGGCAATCCCAATTGATGAAGGCAAAGAGAGCAGTTTCTAAATGCAAATTATCCACTAGTAATTTGATTGAATTTATTAATGATACTCTCTATTTATCTAATATGATCTCTCAGTGTACACCAGGTAAATTACTATCGGCCAAAACATTGGAGCAATCATGTTATCAAGAGCTGGAAAAGAATGGGAGATTGATCAAAGGTATTAACAGTTTAACTTGGGACACCTATTGGTTGTTCCTAGTAAAACCATATAGCCAGAGAGCCGCCCTCAAATGCCTAACAGATGCAATCGAGTGTATCATTCTCGATATACACGATGCCACCTATGCTGCTCAACTCAATTCTTGTCTCAGCCGTCCTCAAGAAGTGGAACCGATGCTAGCGATATGCTAACTCAGGTCGAAAGGCAAACAGTCAGAGTGATGAATCATGCTGCCGACTACCAGATTGCTAGGGGGGAGATATTCAAGATCAAGTTGTACAAATTTAGGAGAATTTCAATTTTGTAGTTAGTTAGTTTAATTAAGTATTTATAGACCCTTTCAATGCATTGGAAAGGGTCGTAAGTTTTTGTATATGACTTAAACCTGAAGTTGCACTACTGTACTTCAGGTATATTTTTTATAAAGACTGGGCCAATTATTCCAATTTTGATAATGAAGCTTTTATGTGGATGTGCACTACTGCCTTTATTTAAAAGTATTTCTATCTCGGAAGAAGGAATTCAAATTGCGATTGATGTTGGGAATGATTTGCAGCTCATATGGTACTACTATCTATGTCTGAGTTCATTCTTTTTATGTGAATTGTTATTTGATCATTCTTGCTATTATTGAATATATGCATGTGTTTTAACATCATTCTTTATACTTTCCACTATTGGATGTTTACAGCATGCTTTTCTTTTAATCATACATGTATCATTAATATAAAAAGATAAGTGTAACAATGTTTTACTAATTACTTTGTTCAACTATTTGAACAAAGCAATTATTATATGAATGAATGTCTATGTTTATTGAATAGAGTCATCTATATGCCTATTAATGAACATAGATCATCAAGCGTTGCACTTAAGAATAGAAGCTTCCTGGGATAGAATAGTCATTTGTATTTTCGCCTTTAGATTAAGTCATCCATTCATTATCACTTATTAGAAAACCAATCACTCATCCATCCCTTTTTATTCATTACTGGGAAACTGGTCCCATTATATCCAGTCCAAGCCACCATCCCAAATGGAAAAGGAGTTGTATTAAGGTCCAGACCGGGTGGTTATCCCCTAATGTTGATGCAACGATTTTCGAGGCATCAACACTTTTGGCACTAGAACGAGGGCCTGAAGTGTGAATGGCGAGCAAACCCAAATCTACAGTCCATTCTGAGAGTAAATCTCCCTCCACGTCACCTCGTACTTCCCAATTGCATGCTGGTTCTCCAGTATCCAAGTGAGAAGAAGAGGAATCAACTACCACTGCTCAAACCCACAATACTCCAAAACGATTAAGTCCTGAGTCCCCTGAAGTTTAGTTACTCATCCATAAACTTCAAGGCTTTTCGATATCACCACAGAAATCCGAGGTATCTCAAGGCAATGAGACTTCGCAATTCAATATACCTCATCCTCTCACCAGACTTCAGAGCGGAAAGCTCGGTATCGAACCTACTAAGCTGCCCTTACCTAAAAGGAAAAGTGCAAAGAAGAACACTGAAGGATCTGACAGTGAAGCATTTTCATCCACATCCTCCATCTCATCTTCCCCAGTGCGAAGTCAGCCATCCACTCCCTCATTACATATTGTTATTCACCAAGGATTAGGAACTTCAACATCCCAACCTGCTCAATCCTCAATATCAATTCCTTCCCAAACATCTGGAATTTCATCAGCAATCTCATCCACCGCTGGTGTTTCAATGGCAGATCCATGGAATAGTCCTGGTGTGGTCAATATGTCTGCACCATTACATGCATTTCCTGATTCTCCTGAAAAATGGTTACCCAAGATGCTGGAACACAAGCCGAAGAACATATTAATAACTTCATGTTATCAGTTAATCTGAAAGGAGTAACAGAGGAAGATGTTGTCGTTAGGCTTTTCCCTTATACTTTGCAAGGATTAGCGGGATCTTGGTATTTTTCCCTGCCCTCTGGATCCATTACCAATTGGAACATTTTCCAAGAACAGTTTCTTACTAAGTATGGCGATGATAGATCTTTAGCCACATTAATCAATGATCTCTCCAATCTTAGGATAGAGCATAAGGAACCGATTAAATAATTCAATAAACTCTTGAATAAGATTCCAACGGCCTCTAAAGCAAGTCAACAAATCAGAAGCGAGTGGTATATAACTGCCCTACCTGCCAATATAGCTATCTTCATAGACAGGGCCGCGAAACCAACTCTAGCTGAAAACATGAAAGAAGCACTTGCTGTGGAGAAACGTACTAATTCTCTAGAAAAGAAAGCTGCTCTTGAAGATAGAAAATCCAAAAAAGTTTCTTTTAAAGATGATTCAAAGAAGAAAACCCCTAAAGATCCATATGATATGGAGGGTCTACAAAAGGTCCTCAAGACTCTGTCAAATGAAATGGTTGAAATCAAAAAACAAGTAGCTGAAACCTCAACAAAAAGGCCATTTAGAAATTTCAAGAAAACTGAATCAAAACCACCAAATGTTATATCTAATGCAGATTCAGATCCTGAAGAAGAAGAAGAAGATGAAACAATTTCACCATCCGATGAAGAAGAGGAAGTTGTTGAATGCCATGGAATGTGGGACTTCATATTACCTAACTCCGATACAGAAAATGAACAAGAAGCTTTTCTTGTGACTACTAGGAGTAAAGGTGCCCCTGAACCTATCTAGGCAAGTTCAAAGAAAAGGAGTGCAGGTACTACTACTACAAAGGAAAAGGAACCCACAAAGAAGCCAGCTGCAATAGTACCTCAAAACCAACCTTCATCCTCAAATATACCTTCAACATCTAAAACGTTGGTAGTATCAGATTCAATGGATTACAATATTGTTGATGATATGAAGAAGACTAAGGAAAACATCACCATGTTTGAACTTAGCAAATTAAAACATCAGCAGAAATTGCTTCTTAAGGAACTGAATGCGGTTCCTTCTTCGCCTCTTCCTAGTGCTAAAGTTGCAAATGATTCAGGTCAACCACCTTCTGGTAGGGTTGAAGCTACTGACACGGTCTTAATTGGAGATAGATCAAATTCCCATACTCCTCCTTTCCTCTTAACCTACGAGATCTATAATCAAAATCTACACAATTGTTTGATTGACTCAGGGGCATCCTCTAATATAATGCCAGCTTCAGTTTGTTCCAAACTGAACATTGAGCCCCAAAAGTCTGCAATTCACATTGTGCAATTAGATAGAACCAAAGTCTAGGTTTTAGGGGAAATCAACTCTGTAACTATCAGGTTATCGGCTGATCCATGAGTAGTTCAAAGAATCAATATCGTAATCGATGATATACCTGAGTTTTATGGTTTAATCTTGAGTAGGGATTGGTCTGAGAAGCTCCATGGGTATATTTCTACCGACTGGTCCCATATGTGGCTACCCTACAAGGGAAAGCCAAATCAAATAAAAGTCAATCAGGAGAAACATATGATCCATACTATTACAGAATTTGAACAGGAGAATCAACCAATAGCATTTAATAACAATATCTTGGGGAATTATTCATCTGAATCATTCTTTGGCAACTTCACCGCCCAACCATCTCCTTTTCCAGTTAATAATTTCACATCTCAGATCGAAATTTTTTCACAAACAGATAGGTCATGATGTTTTAATGTTACTGAGGAAAGTATAAATAAAATTGTTGATAATTCTTTATTTTGGTCACTATATTTTGATGGGTCTAAGTCCAGTGAAGGCTCGCGAGCAAGATGTATTTTGGTTAGCCCTCAGGGAGAAAAAACTATGTTATCATGCATACTGGAATTTGAATGCACAAATAATACAGCCGAGTATGAGGCCTTAGTTCAAGGACTATATAAAGCTATTGGCCTTAATGTTCAATATTTGAAAGTGTTTGGTGATTCAGAGATTGTCATAAAAAAGGTTAGAAATACAATTCATTGTCTTTCTAGTCATCTCAAACACTATCAATCTTTGGTACAAGAACTCACCTCTCAATTTTAGCATTCAATATTTCTCCCATCCCTAGG
Organism: Pinus tabuliformis; assembly: GCA_031772625.1. Lineage (NCBI taxonomy): Eukaryota > Viridiplantae > Streptophyta > Pinopsida > Pinales > Pinaceae > Pinus > Pinus tabuliformis. The sequence continues at coordinate 175,848,199 of CM062817.1, forward strand.
TCTCAGAATTCAGCAGCTGACTTGCTAGCCAATGTTGCTTCCAAACTCCTACCTTCCAAAGATTATAGCCCAGATAGATTTTCAATAGTGTTAATTTTTAGACCATCGATTCCTGACAATGTCACCAATTGGCGAGTGTTCAATCACGATGAAGACATCTTACATTTTTTGACTTCCGACAAGTCCTATGATGGTCAGATCTTTAAGGAAAGCGATCATGATCTTCAGATGAAAGAAAAACACGAGGAAAACTCAATACCAAAACCTGTGGTTAAAATTGACGATCTCTACGATATTAAAGACATGTTTAAACAGGTGACCAATGCAAAGCTCTAAAGTTCCACCTTAAGATTTGAATTGATAAACCTTGGTACTGAGCAGAACCCTAAAAACATTAATTTGGGATTGGGACTTTCTGTGGAAGAAAGGATAGCATTCATTACATTATTGAGAAAAAATAAACATGTCTTCGCTTGGAAATATGATGATTTAAAAACATACGATGCATCAATCATCCAACATACCATTCCAATGCTTTCTGAACAAAAACCAGTTCAACAAAAGTTGAGGAAAATACATCCGAACTTAGAGAGTAAAATAAAATCATAACTCAATAAACTCTTGAAAGCTAAGATTATTTTTCCCGTTCGGCACTCAAACTGGGTTTCCAATATGGTGCCCGTTAGGAAGAAAAATGGTGACATCAGGATTTGTATAGATTTCAGAAATCTGAATAAGGCAAGCCAAAATGATAATTTCCCATTACCTACTATAGAGCAGATACTCCATTCAGTATCAGGTTCTGAGTTAATGTCCTTTTTAGATGATTTTTCAGGATATAACCAAACTTTGGTCCATCCTGATGACAGACTCAAAACTACCTTTATAATAGAATGGGGAACTTACGCTTATCAGAAAATGCCTTTTATACTTATTAATGTAGGAGCTACATTCCAAAGAGCGATGGATATAGCTATCAAAGGATTGATCAACAAAACAATAATTGTCTATTTAGATGATATTACTATACTTTCCAAGAAGAGATCCAATCATTTGCATGATTTAAATCAAATCTTTGAACGCTGCAGAAGGTATGGTATTTCACTCAATCCCAAAAAATCCTTCTTTGCTCTTAATCAAGGAAAGCTCTTGGGCTTTATCGTTTCCAAAGATGGTATTTACATTGATCCGGATAGGATTAAAGAAATTTCTGAAATTCCATTTCCTCATAACAAAAAATCCATGCAGTCATTTTTAGGTCAAATTAACTTTGTCAAGAGATTTTTTCCCGATTTTTCCCACATCATTTTACCGTTACAAACTATGATTAAGAAAAATTCGGTGTTTAGATGGGGATCTGTAGAAAAGGAAGCATTTGATTCAATCAAACAATCAATAATCAATGCCCCCGCTTTAAACACTCCTAATTTTTCTAATCATTTCACATTGTACACTATCGCGTCCGATTCATCTTATGCAGCAGTACTCACTCAGATTAATGATCATAACTTGGAAGCACTGATTTCATTTTATATTTCAAATCTGCAGGTTGCTGAACTAAATTATTCCAAAGTTGAAAAACAAGCCTTTGCTGTGTATAAAGTTGTCAAACATTACAGACCCTTCCTTTTAAAAGCCCATACAAAAGTTATAGTTCCTTTTCCTGCAGTAAGGCAATTACTAATCCAAAGGGAATAGAAAAGGGCAAACTGGGTTACAGCACTTCAAGAATATGACTTGGAAATCAAGCCAGCAAAGATTGTTAGAGGCCAAGGTTTTTGTAGGTTATTAGCAGGAGCATCCAATATTCAAGAAACAGGTGATACAGAACATATTAAAGAAATCAACCAGATAAGTATTACTGATTCTGAATCGCAATATGCAGACTTGATATTTTATTTGAAAAATGGATATGCACCTCCTAACCTGTCTTATAAAAACAAACGGGCCATTAGATTAAAAGCAAAAAACTTCATAATCATTGATGATGTACTTTTTAGGCAAAATTATGATTCAATTTTATTAAGATGCCTAGAAAAACCTGAAGCACAAAAGGTTTTGCAGGAACTACATGATGGACCAGCAGGAGGACATTTTGGAGCTGACACAACAGCCCACAAAATCATTCATGCTGGATACTATTGGCCCACCTTGTTCAGAGATGCTCATGAATATGTAAGGAAATTCCGAAGTTGTCAAGTCTCCAATGGAAGACAAAGAAAGCCAACTTTCCCTTTGCAACTAGTCAACATTGAACAACCTTTCGAGCAATGGGGATTGGACATCATTGGAGATATCACTCCACATTCATCCAAACAGCATAAGTATATCCTTACTGCCACCGATTACTTTACTAAGTGGGTTGAAGCGATTCCTTTAAAGACAACAAATTCTGAGGCAATTATGGAATTCATAGATCAATTTATCATTACCAGGTTTGGTGTCCCAATAGCTCTTATTTTCGATAATGCATCTTGTTTCTTTGGAAATGCTATGTTTGAGTTCGCTATCAAAAGAGGGTTTAAATTGAAATATTCTACAAATTAATATCCCCAGGGTAATGGTTTAGTAGAGTCTACTAATAAAAATGTAGTTAAAATTATTAAGCGAACTATTGAACAGAATCATAAAAACTGGCACAAATCTTTAATATTCGCACTATGGGCTGATAGAATAACGCAGAAGGCTTCCATAGGTACTTCTCCATTCAACCTTGTATATGGGAAAGAAGAGGTGCTACCGACCAATCTAGTGCTTCCTTCTCTAGCCTTAGTGCAGTTTATCGAAGAGAGTCCCTCATCTTCTATTCAACTAAGACACGATCAAATTTTGAAATTAGAAGAAGAAAGGGAAAAAGCCAGGATTATGCATGCAAAACATCAGCAAATTATCAAGTCATCTTTTGATTCAACTTCATCCAGTTCAAAACAGTTACAGGTTGGTGATCTAGTTCTGAAATGGGACAAAGCCCATGAGGATAAAGGAAAACACACCAAGTTCCAAAAGATGTGGCTTGGACCATTTCAGATCTGCGAGAAGATAGGCCATTCGACATTCATATTACAAGATTTATCAGGAAAGAGAGATTCTCTTCCTGTTAATGGCCTCATCTTAAAGAAATTCTTCAATTGAGGAGGTAACCATTTCTCCCTTTTTTAAGTTTAGTAGAATTTGTAGTTTTTAGGACCATTAGGAAATAAAATTGTAAGATATCTTCCATTGGCCTTTGCTATATTGAAAAGTTGCTCAAAAGAAGTAGTTTTGATATTTACTTTTAAAATAGAAGCCTTAAACAAAGGGGACAATTTCTAGGAAATTAGGTATATTCACATTCTGAAACCCCATTTCATTTTTGTGAAATCTTCTCAAGATTTATGAGTACTGTAAATCATTTTAAAGTTTTCAAACTGGCCACAAAAAGGTTATCAATATCAAAACAGAAACTAATTCAATCTTAGCATCTTCAACTCTTACCTTGTCATCCATTCTCTCTTAAGGAGAAAATTGTCCATCCCATTCATCCAAGTTTATGATTACTCAGAGTGTAATTCTAAAATATTTGATATAAAAGATAAGGGGTCTTATTACAAGCCTGCTTACCATGATCATTGGGAAATAGTTTAACCGACATTACCAACACTGCATACCAAAACAGGGTAATGGATTATAATCATAAGACAAGGGGTCTCATCACGAGCCAGCTTGTTCGGTTAGATTACAACCAGTGAATGGCATTGTCAAACAGCTAGCCACCAAACCAGGACAATGTCTTTTTGTCTTACAAAATAATAGAAAAGGAAAAAAGAAATACAAAATATGAAAGCATATTTTGAATTCATTCTTTTAATCATACTCTGAAATGGATGGGAAAATGGACAGTCAAATGGCTAAAAGGTATCCCTGTCAAAACTATGAACATTTGCTGGCAGCAGGGGCTCTACCTATGACAAAGGAGTCAATTAAAAAGGCTAAGTTGGAAAGGTTTTTTGTTTTATCGTTATCAACCAATAATGACCAATTTAAAACTTAGAATGTATCTAATTTTAACAAGAGAAGAAATTAGCAAAAATAGCTCTTACTATATTTAGAATGTATGTATACCTAGTTATATTAGAATTTTCCTCTTTGATAAGATTTCTATACAAAGAAAGTCTAAGTATTTCAATATTTCTCATAGATAACTGTTTCTTCTAGCGAATCGCCAATTGTTGTGCTTTACAACAACCCCCCATTTCATAAAATTTTACTTTCAAAACTATAATATGAAATGGGTCCCTTTTAGATTAAATTGGTATCAACTTATCATTCCTCAAAAGGTCCGAAAAGAAATAAAACATTATAAAACCTTTTGAGACAATATATAATCAGTCTTATAATAAAAAATGAATAATTCTTTATTATTGCGATAAAGCGATCGCAAGATCGCATATTGCAATAACAAAGGATGCATAACAAAAGGCCCATTGGTTCTCCCCGATGCGACAAGCGCGAAAAACTATCGGATATTGGGCAGGTAAGCGATCATAACAAAAGGCCCCTCTTTTTGCTCCAATGCGATATCGCTATAAGCGATCGGGGAATGTAACATGCATGCAACTATAAGCCCTCTTCTAAAAACTCCCGATGCGAATTGGCAATATCGCTATCGGCGATCGGGGATTCTGAAAGGACACCAATATAACAACTTAAGCATTCCTCTGATCCCTGATTGCGATAAAGCTAAGCGCAACTTTCAAAAAGGATTGATAAGGTTGGGGTATATTATGTTTAATTATTATTAAAAGCCTTTCTCTTCCCGATAGTGATTCACTTATGCCTAACCACCAAAACATCAAAGCCATGCTTAAATGAATTATTCGGCCAATAAACAATATGATGAGCATTTAAATGATTGACAGGTTTAAACGGCCATTTAATGGACCAGTAATGCCAAAATCTCTTCGGAGATTGTATCCGCGGCCACCTTATGTTAATCCTCCATTATTCATTGATTAATATACCTCATTCATATTTGGTTTGCGTTCATTTTATCTCCTGTGCAGAGCTCCTCCGAAGCAGCAAATTTAGGCCAAATGGGGAAGAAATCTAAGAAATCTGGAACAGCGTCAGCTTCCGCAGTAACAGGACAACACACTGCCGATCCGGGACCCAGTAAAAAAGGATTAATCTCAGAAACCACATATCTTGGTCTCAGTAATACTACTTAGTAGAGCATCTATAATCTGGTTGAGGCCGAAGAGCCTCAGGAAACATCAGTACAAGCTACAGCAAACTCAACCTGGAAGTCCGAGGCAACCCTAAAAGATTTGGTTGATTCTTACCTATACCGGATAGCGGCTCGAGAGAAAATTCTTCCATACACAGATGTGGTAAGATGGGCAGTTGAGGAAATCCCAATTACAAACAGAACATTTTGCACTATCGACGGGAGAGTATTCGGTTCATTTCAACCCGATGATTTGAGACAAACGTACCATTTGCCTAAGCTAGAGAATAAGTATAACAAAGCGTTTCTGGAGAAGCTCAGAGATGAAAATGAGATTGAATCGGCGCCTATATGGTAATGGAGACAAAACCAAGTGAAACAAATGCATGAGTCCTTCAGTAAGTACTCTGTCAATTCCTTGTGTTCTCCTTATTGTTATGCCGGAGTGATGATGTGTAGGATTTGGGGGTTGCATGATTCTTCAAACTTCACCATAGAGATGGTACCTTTAATGGAAGAAGCATGCAATAGCGAAATAATCGATTGGGGGAATATATTATATGATAAGTTAGCAACAGCTATTATTGAGTTCAGAAACAAAACCCGCGTTACTGAAAGGTTCATTCCTCCATTTTACTTTAGTGCCTACATCTTAGATACTCTCTGTTTTAACTCCGAATTTCCTGTGTTGGGGTGGAGATGGAGTCCACAGGACCCCATGCCCATTCATATCTATCACCAGAAGTTGTGGAAAGCCCACTATAAACACCACCTATATCAAGTTTGCAATGGATTTATGTTACCCATTTACTATGCAATTTTTGACAAACCTGCTCCTAAGATTTCCTCACAAGCACAAATTAACTTGACAGTCGTAGGAACATGGTTCGGAGAAGAAAAAATTACATATATAAGAGATTTCGGTAGTCATGCCAGGCCTCACGTCCTCCCCTTATATATACCCGACAAACTATTGGCTCAAGAAATAGCATATCAGCTTACATCCAAAGGAATTACAAAGACTCTGAGGAATAAAAAGAAGCAAGTCTGGCCTCCTTTTCCTCTAAGACATGGCATTTACACTCTGCATGACTACAAGCATGCAGAGAAAGAAGCAGAAAAGATAAATACACTAAATCTCGCCACTCTTCCTAATAGACGATTTGATCCAAACAAAGTCGTCTATAATGCACTAGAACAGGTAAAACTCACTAAATTTGAACATTAAGAAGATGAGTTTGAGGACTATTCTCCTGGGCTGAGTCATTATTTCAGATTCAAGCGATAGCTAAATTGAGATATCATGACGACGGGTCAGTCGAATTTAACAAACTTAGAGAGTAGAGGTTGCAAACTCTGCCTCTAGATTTGTTAGCCACTGCCCCGATGACACAGTCAAGCGAGCCTGAACAGTGACTTACCAATGAACCTCCTGCCACATCAGGAATTTTTGAAGAAGTCCAAACAAGAGAGCAGGAGGAACTCCAGAGGAAAGAATAGGAGGAAGTGCAGAGGAAAGAACAAGAGAGGATATGTGAAGAGGAACAGAAAAGACAGCATGAGCAGAGCAGCAAGGTTGTGAATGTTGATGCCCAGATTGACCCAAGGTTGCTCCAGGAATGGCATCAATTTGATTCAATCATAAGTAATCTAGAAAGCTCAAGAGAATCTGATACATCCAAAGCAGCTGATACATAAGATATAGCATCAAAAGAGGTTCCAAGCGAAGGAACCAGCGGTCTACCCCTTACTATAGACTTAGAAGTAATTCCCAAAGATCCTTTGGATCAAATCATTTTGCAAGTGGAGGATATACCTCCATTGGATGTATTTTACAACCCAAAGCACAGGGCCGTAGTAAAGTGACAACGGAAATGGAAAAGGATTGATCAACCTTCCCTGTTCCTTGAACAAACAGTGACAGCCAACGTAGTTTGGAAGGAGGAGTTTGATCCTTCTGATGACCTAACAAAATTGTCCCAATATGTTGGAGCCTATTCGGCGGCCACCATCGACAAGGCATCAGAATTGAGTAATTTGTTAAAATAAAAAGACCAAGCAATCGCTTCATTACAAGCACAGCTATCGGAGGCACAACAAAAATAAGAAAAATTAGAACAGCAATTGTCCATGCAGCAACAGATAAATAATCAATTGAACAAGCAGTTGCGTGAAGAGAAATAGAGGATCGACTCAAGTGCGATTCAAAAGCAGAAAGAACTATCAGAGGCATTAGCAAAATTGAAAGAAATGAATGAATATATGGTAAAGACAAAAGATGAGAAAATTGCTCAATTATCAGGTCAAATAGAGAAGTTCAAGAATCTTCCGCAGCCTGCCGATTTCATAGCAGAAGCACTACAGATTAATAAGGCACTGGTAACACAAATAAGATTATTATGTCATAAAATTTCTCAAGTTGAACCCCTGTGTTACATAACAGCATCAATAATTGATAAATCAATCGATGCTAGACAAGACTTTGAGTAGGCCGATGAGAACTTGACAAATTTTCCTAATTGGCAGGACAGTAATGGGACACAGGCAACAAATTTTCCTAAATTCCTAGAATCCCATAAAGAAATTTTATTTATGGAGTGGCAGTCCCAATTGATGAGGGCAGAGAGAGCAGTTTCTAGATGAAAATTATCCACTAGTAATTTGATTGAATTTATTAATGATACTCTCTATTTATCTAATATGATCTCTCAGTGTACACTAGGTAAGTTACTATCGGCCAAAACATTGGAGCATTCATGTTATCAAGAGCTGGAAAAGAATGGGAGATTGATCATAGGTATTAACAGTTTAACTTAGGACACATATTGGTTGTTCGTAGTAAAACCATACATCTAGAGAGCTGCCCTCAAGTGTCTAACAGATGCAATCGAGTGTATCATTCCCGATATACACGATGCCACCTATGCTGCTCAACTCAATTCTCGTCTCAGCCGTCCTCAAGAAGTGGAACCGATGCTAGCGATATGCCAACTCAAGTCGAAAGGCAAACAATCAGAGTGATGAATCATGCTACCGACTACCAGATTGCTATGGGGGAGATATTCAAGATCAAGTTGTACCAATTTAGTAGCATTTTAATTTTGTAGTTAGTTAGTTTAATTAATTATGTATAGACCCTTTCAATGCATTGGAAAGGGTCGTAAGTTTTTTTATATGACTTAAACCTGAAGTTGCACTACTATACTTCAGGTATATTTTTTATAAAGACTGGGCCAATTATTCCAATTTTGATAACGAAGCTTTTATGTGGATGTGTACTACTGCCTTTATTTAAAAGTATTTCTGAGTTAGAAGAAGGAATTTGAATTGCGATTGATGTTGGGAACGATTTGCAGCTCATATGGTACTACTATCTATGTCTGAGTTCATTCTTTTTATGTGAATTGTTAGTTGATCATTCTTGCTATTATTGAATATATGCATGTGTTTTAACATCATTCTTTATACTTTCCACTATTGGATGTTTACAGCGTGCTTTTATTTTAATCATACATGTATCAGTAATATAAGAGATAAGTGTAACAATGTTTTATTAATTACTTTGTTCAACCATTTGAACAAAGCAATTATTATATGAATGAATGTCTATGTTTATTGAATAGAGTCATCTATATGCCTATTAATGAACAAAGATCATCAAGCATTGCACTTAAGAATAGAAGCTTCCTGGGATAGAATAGTCATTTGTATTTTCGCCTTTAGATTAAGTCATCCATTCATTATCACTTATTAGAAAAAAAATCACTCATCCATCCATTTTTATTCATTACTGGGAAACTAGTCCCATTATATCCAGTCGGAGCCACCATCCCAAACGGAAAAGGAGTTGTATTAAGGTCTGGATCGGGTGGTTATCCCCCGATGTTGATGCAATGATTTTCGAGGCATCAACACAACCCTACGCATTATGTGAAGAATTTGGGCACCTGACTCACATATGCCCCAAGCTAGATGAGTTAAAAACCCTTATCCATGTTTCCTAAACAGCGGTAACCTCAATTCCACCAAAAGGAGAAAAAAGTATGTTGTTACATAACAAAGAATTATGCACCAATCATTCATGTGATGTATGCGAAAAACATGGACACTACACTCATCACTGCCCTGATATCCCTCTCTATTGAGAGACATTAAGCACACTTGTTGAAGCCAATATTAATGAACCAGTAGCACCATACAAACCCCAAGTAGATGATGGATGCAAAACCCTCTTCTACATTCTATAGGAACCATATTCATTCTGTGAATCCCTCTCAAACACTCGACCACAACACATGAAGACAACGTGAACAACCAACCCCCTCCCCTGCATTTCGATGTGATCTATGAGATGACCCAACTCATCTAGTTAACCTATGCCCCAGATTATGGACATTTAACCAAAACTACCCAATCATCCAAGTTTCTCAGAGAACCAAACCTAGGCACTGACACCATACATGCACTATATAATCTTTTCTAAAAACCATCTTAAGCGAAGGTGCACCCACCTTGCCAGGTTCTGTGAATCGTTGAGTTTTGTACGTCAATTCATGACCAAAAATTATTATTTACTAGAATCTGATACTATGTCCGCAGAACCCATTCCCCCACTAGGGGAAGATTGACCCCTAGACATGTTATGTGTGTTGGAGGAAAAATGACAGCCAACAACAAGGCAGGGCCCCCGTATTTTCATACCCTCTCACCACCATCATTCTATATCAAATAAACAACAATCTAAAGCCACCTCACAAAGAAGATCACCCATCACATGCACCTTATGTGATAAACCAAACCATTTTGTGAATGAATGTCGTGAACTGAGTAAATTCAATGAAATCTTCCATGTAGTAGTCCAAATTCCCCATAATCATATTTCCAATGAAGAGAAAATCACACGCCATTATTGTCGCATCTGCTATCAATTCCACCACACAAGGATTTGTCAGTATTTTCCACATTTTCACACAACAAGAGCAGCACTAAGGCTAGCCCACACTAGGAAGCCATGTCATGCCAATACTAAGGCCCAAATATGGATACAACCATAGGATATTCCATCTCATGACGTCAAAGAGGCATCAACATCCCATACTATCAGCAATACCGCCTCCGATACTATTTACCTAGCTTGTTCTAGTTTGGTATGTGATATATATACCAATACCTTTAATAGCACTCAGGCATGACCTATGTTACACACATTTCAGTAGCTTAGGATTAACCGTCAACATCGTATTGAGGAAGCTACTTTTTCCCCTTGTACACCGATAAGAGTGCAAGAAATTCCTCCCACACAGCCTCAACCCACCATAACCGAGATTTTTCCACCACCAAATTCTAATGACACACAACATCATATACGGTTCATTTCCTCATCTGTAGGAACCATGATTCGTGATTCCTACTCATCATTTTTTGGTTTCGAGACAAAAAAATCCACTTCAACAGTGGTAACATCATTGATGGTGCAGAACCATCCCATCTGCACTTTTTCAACCTCCATTCTACAACATCAACCAATGAATCATATTCTTGCTTGTCAACCTGCACAACCGAGCCTGAACGTTAGCTTCAAGACTTGTCACAACCCAAATCAACACTAGATAATATTTTTCACTTAGATGAAGATATTCTAGAAGTCACAACGAAACCTGAATATTCTTGGGGCACCATGCACCATAGTTCATTTTTTCTACCCGAAAAAACATTTGTTGCCGATAATGCACAAATTCATGATATTTGTGCCATTGAATCAAAATATTTCCTCCCGTTAGGAAAGGTCAATTGGTTCAGAAATCCCATCCTAGCACTTGATGCATTTAAGGAAGGGAAGATGTCCAACATTTCACCTACCATCAAGGTGAATATTTCAAAAAAACCTGGAAAATTTGAAGAGATCTCCCTAGGGGAAGCATGCTCTCCAGAATAAATCACTGCATATACATCCTTATTCCAAGAATACAGGGATATCTTTGTGTGGGTTTGCTCAGAAATTCTAGTTTTCATTCCTACCATAGTGGAACATCACATTGACACATGGCCTTACGTCCATCCCGTCTAGTAGAAACAATGTCAGTTACATCCTTCTAAGGCAGCAACAATCAAATAGGAAATTGATAAACTCCACAAAGCTAGGTTCATCTACTTGATTGCTTACATGTCTTGGGTTTCTAACCCTATACCCACCATGAAAAAACAGGGCATCATTCATGTTTGTATAGATTTTAGGGATCTAAAAAAAACATGCCCTAAAGATAATTTCCCACCTCCATTCATTGACCAAGCCATCAATGCTTGCGCCAATCATGAGGCCTTATCCTTCATGGATGGGTTCTCTAGCTACAACCAAATTCAAATCCGCCATACCAATTAGTACAAAACCACATTCACAACCCCTTCGGGTACATTCACACACCAAGTTATGCCTTTCGGTATTAAAAATGTTGGTGCCACCTTCCAACGGGACATGAATTACATCTTTCATGATCTAGCTCATCTCATCCTTGCATATCTGGATGACCTTACAGTATGTTCCAAAAAACATGCCAACCATTTAGAGGACCTCCGCCTGGTTTTTCAGAGATGTCGACAATATAACCTACGCTTGAACCCTCTCAAGTGTGTATTTTGTGTCAAATCCGGAAGACTAATGGGTTTCATAGTTTCCCAACAAGGTATCAGAGTCGACCCTCTCAAAGTCCAAGCCATTAAAGAGGTATCTCCCCCAAAAACATTAAAATAATTACAAATCTTGCAGGGTAAGGCCAATTTCGTATGACGCTTTGTACCCGATTATGCTACTTGCACGCAAGATTTCTTGCACCTCTGTCAATATGTCACCTTCCAGTGGGATGATCAAGCTCAAAAATCATTTGATGCTTTAAAATATGCATTATCTCAAGCTCCTTTGATTAGCCCCCTTGACCACAACAAATACTATACCCTATACCTATCCGCATTGGAGGTAGCCATCACCGGGGTATTAGTCCAAGATGGACCAGACAACAAGGAGCACATAATTTATTACGTTAGCAAGAACTTATCTGGGCTTGCATTGAAGTATGAGCCAGAATAAAAAACTGCCTTAGCCCTCGTACATTCTGTACAAAAGCTTCAGCATTATATCATCCTTCGAACCACTACCGTAATAGAAACCATCAACCCCATGAGGTATCTACTCACTCACGTTATGATGAACCACAAGTATGCTCGATGGGTTGTTATTCTACAAGAATTTGATCTACAGTTTAACTCCCCTAAGAGAAAAAAATCACTCATCCTTGTTGAGTTCATCACAGACCTCCCAACAAAGACCCAAGGCTCTCCCATTAATGAGGCTCTTCCCGATGAACATCTATTTTTAGTATCAATAGATGACCCTTGGTATGGTGATATTATCCTCTTTTTCAAAACTCAAAAGTTCAAACCCCTGCTTAGTCATGATAATCAAAGGTGCATACACCAATAGGCCCCCCGCTACCTCCTATTATGGGATATCCTCTATCGACGAGGCATCGACACAATCCTACATCAATGCCTCAATCACCAAAAAATTGAGAAAGCCTTAAATGAATGTCATAGATGGGATTGTGGTGACCACCTCTCAGGGATGACCACTTCCCAAAAACTCCTTCGTGCATGTTATTTCTGGTCTACCCTCTTCCAAGATTTCATACATGCAGTCTAATGATGTGAGCAATTCTAATGATACTCTCATAAGGCACGAGCACCTCCTAATCCCTTACATCCAATCATAGTGGCCGACCCCTTCTATAAGTGGGGCATTGACTTCATTACCTGTAACCCCCCATCATCTGATAACCACAAATACATTGTGATCGATGTGGACTATTTCACCAAATAGGAAGAAGCAATGCCCAGATATAATAACACCACTGAAATGGCCACACAGTTTTTCTTCAACCATGTCATAACATGGTTCAGTGTTCCAAGGGATTTGGTTTCAGACCATGGTAAACATCTAAAAAATGAAATCTTTTAAGAGCTATCCCAACAACTTGGTTTCTCTCACAAGTTTGCATGATCATACTACCCACAGTGCAATGGACAAGTAGAAGTCATTAATAAGGTCCTCAAAACCATGTTATAGTGCATGGTGAACACTCATAAAACCAATTGGCACCATATGGTGTTCTCCGCCCTGTGGACATGCCGCACAATGGTTAAGGTGTCCACAGGGTTTACACCCTTCCAAATAGTATATGGTGTAGAAGCAGTACTTCCCATTGAGTGTGAGATCCCCACCTTACACTCAGCCATTGAGCTTTTATCAGACACCAAACCTTTGGAAAAAAGGTTGGT